>JACJUY010002270.1:2581-60835 GCA_014220935.1 Platorchestia sp. MABIK | reverse complement strand
CAATTTTAAGTTTCTGTGCAAATAGAAACGACCTACATATACTAGAATCTCTGTACATTAAACAATTGAAGCCAGCTCTAAATTCAATGTTATCATAATTCCAATTAGAAATAGCCTGATTTTCAAAATGTTATTGTAGTATAATCTCTCAGTTACCCTTCTTTTGCGCACTATTTTAAGTTGTATTTTTTTTGTCATTTAGCCGTGTCTTATTTCTGTATTTCAATTATCTTTCACAGGTGTTGATAATGGCTTGAGCTTGAAGCCGAAACGTTCACTAATTAAAATGATTTTTAAATCAGCTGTCTTTATTATTATTTTTATTTTCAATAAAGTTTTCATTATTAAAATATAAATAATCATTTATCTTAAGGTGGCTTACATTTTCTTTATTCATGATACCAAACAAATTCAATTAGGTTTATCATCATCTGCGATTTTTAATTTGTTCGGAAAAATGTTCTGGATACCCATGTTTTAAATCAAATTGTAACCAAAATTCTGTGTCAATAAAATAATTCTTATTGTAATGAACTACTCGCAGAACACTAATTTTCTTCTTTCGAGACCATCTCCAATTTTTTCTCGTCAAATTGTAGGTTTATGAGAAAATAATTCAAAAATTTTTTAATTATTCTGTTCACCATAGAGGGAGAAAGTTCGGTTTATTTTCCCGAGTAAAAACAAATTCATCATCTTCCATTTTTTTGGCGTACCATTCAGATGTTTTCCGATCTTTTTATGAATCGTTTTCTTGAATTTTCCTAGTTTCCATTACGAATATTACCATGTACTCCAAATTTAGCAACTGTTTTTTGATTGTAGTTTGTCCTGAAGTTCAACAAAGAAGCGTTGAAATCGTTGAACAACTTCTATGACAGTTTTAGTTGCACCGAAAGTTTCGATGACGAAGAATCCCATTTTTTCGTCAATAACATGTTTAACACTCCAAGGTTAAACAACAAAAGTTGAAGTTGAATTGTAGAAAAGCCCTCATAAATAACAGGCACCATGTACAGTATGATGCGTAAAAATACGCAAATTAACGTTTGAAATGAAGCTTAGAAAGTTTTTACTTATTGATCATTAAATACTTAAAATCTCTGCGCGTTTTTATGAGACATCGTGTACTTACAGTAAAGTGTTCGCATTTACAGTGTACCGTTATTATCTTAAAAATTACAATGGTGAAGACCTTCGGAAAGTACCCCGCATTTCCCGTATGTTTCCCCGTTTGTGTTTTATTTGTATTTCCCCGTTTGTTGTATTTTACTCAGTCTTAAATTTGGGTAACAGATTCTCTCTTGATGATAGGGCCCTGATTTCGTTGAAGTGTTTAATGTAAGTAATTTTGGGGTTTAAATTGAAGATATCATGTAAGTTTGCATTAGCTCCAGTCAATACTTCAAAGAGAATACGATTAACATCCTAGTCTACACATTCAGAATGTGTTAGCGATTTTATTATGCATCAATCGATAAGCATGGTACGCAAGATGAGACAAATCGAAAAATTTGGCAGTCCTTGTACAAATACAAATTGAAATAGATTTGAGACATACATATCGCCAAGTATATTCATGGTAACAAATTTTCAAATTTAGCACTGAACAACGACACATATTTTTTTCGAAATCTACAGCCCTCACCTTGTCTTAGAGTAGTTAGAGACGCCGAGGAGAGGTAGAGTGGCCATGCAGAGGGCGTAAATCCAAGCGAAGATCATAATTTTGCCGGCCAGGTGCAGCCGCAGCCTCTTGTTGAGGTGGATAGCGTAGGTGATGGCATACCAACGCTCCAGTGTGATCACAGCCAAGGTCACGATCGACAGCTCAGAGCCAAACACGGTCAGGAAGCCAGCAACTTTGCAGCCCCAGCCTTCCGAAAGAGGGGAAAAAAATTCACTCCAGGCGAGAGTTGCGTAAAGCAAGCGCATTTCATAGTGGGCAAAAGTCATGATCAATTTAAATTTACTCCCAAGGGAAGTTATCTCGAAACACGTACCTATTCAGTTCCAGGAGAGGAAGATCTCCAGTTTAGTGCGCGCATTTCAAAATCTGCACGGTCAATTTTTCGTACTGTTGTGAGTTTACTCCTTAACACTTTTTAACAGTTTTTAACTAGCTCTTCTAAAAATTCAAACGAGCGGCTGAGTTGAAGTTCTCTCGACTCTTAAAGACTCATAAGAAGCTAAACTAGACAAATTACATGTCTCCCAGAGACAATGTAGACCCTAAAAAGTACGTAAAGTTCTCGAGGAAAAAGACGTCTAGGACGTGTGGCGAGCGAAATAAACGGGTCACGCGCTCCAGAGGTAATTAGTTCTCAAAAAACTTGCGCTGCCAATGCAAACATGCAGTCGTTAGTTGACGTTAGTGTAAGGTTTAGAATAATTTTGAATATTTTGACATCGCATTAGAGTGTGAAACGAAAACCTTGAACTACAGCAGTGAAAAACACAATTTCTATAATCGCTCTTGACTAAGGAAATTTGGATTCCACAGCAATGCTCTTTGCACGCAGTGTGCTCATTCTTCGACTCATTGATGATTTTTACGGCTCAATTAAGCTCGTGAACATGGGAACAAATTTTCAGCCCACGTTGAAAATTTCAAAATGAAATGGGCACGTCCGCGCTAGATTAAACTCAGGAAGGAACCTGATGCTTGGCCATTTGAGCAGTGAAAACATTCGCTGCAATACTTGAGTGTGGGCCTGCAGCCACAGGGCGCCTATAAACGCAAAAAAAGCGCAGTTTGCCCTCGTAAAAGGCAACGGGGCCTCCGCTCGCAGTCGCCAGGACTGCTGCTACACCACAGCGTGTTGCTCGCTGTTGTTCAAGCCTTGACGGTGGTACCTAGAATCTAGAAAATGCCAGTTTTACTTAATTTCTCTTTCCGATCTTTGCGGATTATGGCCCTAAATTTTTTGCACACTTTCCTAACGCCCGCGATGAGAAACCTCAAAAAAATGCTCTGTTGTCATGTGTATAGCACGAAGTTAAACACGAAACGATGTGCATTCCAATGAGAAAATTCTTAATACTTGCACTGCTGATATCCTTTGAGGTGCGTAATGTGGAGAATAGGATCAAGTTGTGGGCTTCAGATAATTTTATTGCAGGGATATTTTTATCTATTTCATCAGCAGAAGTGACGTAGAATAATTTTGTGTGTTAGGTAAACGTCCAGCTATTTCTGATACGCAGAAGAATAAAAATTTGGAAGTCATGATCGAAACGCCTCCTAAATGTTGAGCTTTTGTCATCTATATTGCCTCTGTAATTACAGGCACTCGTCAGCATCGCAGCTTATTGATGAAAGCTAAACACGTGCCAATAAATTAATGGCTTAAGTGATAGATATAAATTCACTCACTAAGCATTTACCGAAACATAAGGCCCATTTCTTCTAATCCTCTTGATATAATTGCTAGGATTTTATCAATAATGAATCAAATAAGTTGGAATTGGCAGCTTTTGTAGTCATTTGCTTGTTATTGAATTTCATTTAGGTTTTTTTTTAGACATTGGAAGGCTAGAATATACTTGAGGCGATAAAGACATTAAAACTGCGATTAAGGATCAGAAGCTAAGTTCATTTCCAGCATAATTGATGATGCTAGTTGAGGTAAGTGCTCAGATGTTTTAAACAAGTTCTTAAGCTTTGTTGTAGGGTCGAATATTTCCAGATAGAACATGTTATAAACTGGAAAAAAATGAATTGAGGAAATATAGGCTTGGTATAGGCTATCTTCCCTAACCAAACTTTAACCTAAACCAACTCAGCCTAATCAACGTAACCTTCAGAGATTCGAGGCCATTGCAAAATTCACCCAGAGCATGTCACATGAATTTGAATATTTTGACTTCCCATTAGTCTCTAAAATGAAAACCTTGAACTACAGCAGTGAAAAATACAATTTCCATAATCGCTCTTCACTAAGGAAAGTTGGATTCCACGGCGATGCATTCAGCACGCAGTGTGCTCATTCTTCGACTCATTGATGTTTTTACGGCTTAATTAAGCTCGTGAACATGGGAACAAATTTTCAGACCCACGATGAAAATTTCGAAATGAAATGGGCCTCTCATCTTCCAGCAAGTTTTCCATTTTTTTAAAACTAAGCAAGATCTCAGGCTCAATCCAGCTTGATTGAGTTCAAAACTAATAGAAATTCTAGAACACAAATCGTTCGACTGATTCTGAGGAACAACGTGTAAAAAATTAAGCTTGAAGAGGCTAACTGAAACATGTTTCGCGTTAAAATATGCATTGTTAATTCGAAAACATTTTTTCTCAAAAATTAGATGGGTTGAGATGTGATAAACTTTCTTCTCATACTACCAACGTTACAGCCACAGTTGTTAGGCTGGACTGAAAAAATTATACATCGGAATGAAAAAAACTGCCGTTTGCCTATGAACTTCAAAAAAAATATTAAAGCAAAAAATGGACTAAAAACCATTCTTCTATGGTGCTTCTTAAAAGTGAATCGCATCTGACTTCTTGGTTTGTAAAACTTGGCCCTTTTGAGATAATGAACAAAAAACTGAAATCGTCAGCGACACTGATGTTGAATGCTCGCAGTTCATCAGTGAACATCAAATTTCATTTACGCATTCGGAAAAATGATAGAACGGGTAAAGAGATATAGATCTAAGATTTTCAAATCAGTGTTGATGCCCAATCTTTACTTTGTTTTAAATTTTACAGAACTCCACGAAAAGATTACTCCTAATAAATTTGGCCACGATATACTAACCATTGCTGTCACTGAATTGTTTCGTCATTGATTTGTCTTAAATCTAACGTGCCGAGAATCTGTTAAATTACAATTAATTATTTTCTGTGCGTGATGAAAATCTGTGTACGAATGAAGGAAGTGAGAGCGCACAAACCTCTCTGCCAGTCGAGCGCATGGTTGAAGTAGCGGCCGCGCGTGTGCATGTCGACGGCTGCGATCATCATGAGGTAGACGCCCATGCAGAGGTCGGCCGTGGCCAGGTTGCAGATCAAGAACTTGGAGACGGTCATTTTGTAGCGGCTGCTGAGCAGCACGATCATCACGGCTAAATTGCCTGCCGCCAACAACCACAAAATGGCAAGCATTACGCACAAGAAGCTGTTTCCGCTCCACGAAATCTCATCGTTGCGATTTGAGACTCGCAAGTCGACAAGGAAATTACAATGGGATCCTGGAAAACTGTATCGTTGGTGATAATGGTAAATGCGGCGGATTTCCCATGCCCGGTGGCTGAGAATGAAGGTAGGATATTGCGCTCCTTCACAACGAATCAAAATACAGTTTTCTTTGTAAATTTATCCATTAAATATTTTTTCGCTCTCGTGTGTGAAAACTAAGGTTATACAGTGAGAAAAATAATGAAAATATCCCTCCATTTGAAACCTAGAGAAGGGAAGATGAAAATCTAGAGATTGATATGGAATTTAGAGGTAGACTAATAACAAAATTAAGTCTATTTAAAATTATCTGGGACAAATCACAAAACATCGTGTGGAAGAGTGTCTCTCATATGAAAGAAATTCGACTTGAGCTGCAGAGCGCGTATGTCAGTCTTTCCGGTAGGAGTGAATGCTAAAAAACTTTCATGACTGTGTTGTTATTCCATGCTTCAGAATACAATACAAAACGATACAAAACCATGCTTGACGCCTCGTCCCATCAATGCATGGTAATTATAAATTTCTTTCAGTTTGAATGCTAAATAAGCCTCAACTTTTAGAGCTTGAGCAAGATGCGTAGGCTCTGTTCTATTATGTAACCTACAGTAGCTGATGTGAGAGTTTGTATAAGGCTTGATGCACAAAGATGCAAGATTTTGTGAAAGACCAGCTAAGACCAGCTATCGTCTCATAAAATTTTTGGGGTTTGATCCAAGCATCACAAAATAATATCAAGCATCAGAGAATTTCAGGTTATTGATAAAAAAATTCTAGCACTTATAAAATAAGCTGACTAAAAAATGACCAATTTTTTGCCGGGCTTACTTCGTTGCTAATTTCAAGTCTATTTGTTCACGCTAGCACAGAGCCTATGGAAAACGTGAGCTTCATTTCTCGACGCCGCGCACTCGGGCACCACCCTGAGGCCTCACCGAACACTGCGGTGATGACCACGAGCCACACGGCGACCCTGAGGCTGTAGTTGTGCATCACGTCTTCGCAGGGGTTGAAGGCGTCGGGTGCTGGCCGGCACTGCACCTCCAGGTAGTTCTTGGCCAGCTGCCCGCACACCACACTCGTCAGGTTGCGCGCTCTGCAAATAGGATTCCCTTCATCTCCACATGTTGTTCTCAGTGCTTCACTGAAATTGTGTGAGCTAACACGTGCAACTGTTGAATTTTTCAACACAATTAGGTGAACA
This sequence comes from Platorchestia sp. MABIK, assembly GCA_014220935.1. NCBI lineage: Eukaryota > Metazoa > Arthropoda > Malacostraca > Amphipoda > Talitridae > Platorchestia > Platorchestia sp. MABIK. Next base: position 54,449 of record JACJUY010002270.1, on the reverse strand, counting down.
AGATATGGCATGCTGTAAAGAATATGTTTTCAATATTTGTGTTCACTTAAACAATTTAAAGAGATCTGAGATTTGAGAATACGTTCCATAGTCCGTGAAATGGTCAAATTTGGGATCTGGAGTCAGGAGTTAGAAGCTCGGATTCGAAAACAAAATATGCTTTCCAAAAACTATACCTGCTTCGTACTTAATTTCCTTGAGATTAAAACAATCTCGCCTGCACGTATTATTTGTTGTCGTTCGGTCAACAAAAAAAAATTCACGAAGCTGGATAGTTGCAAAACCATTAACAACGAAACCTACATGTTAGGACGTATTCTTTATTAAACATTTAGAAAATGGTTTTGCTATTGAACGTTTATTGTCCTGCGGATACTGACAGAAGTTATAAAATTTCTTCCGCCTGGAAGAAATAAAACTGTTCTTAATAAGTTTTTGAAACTAAGCAAAGACACATGGTATTTCAGACCGCGACTTTTGTTTGCTCACAGCATAATGAATAGTTTTGCTGTAAGTTTGTATGCTTTAACTTTGGTTTTTCGTAATTTCATTTGTTTATGTACGTATTTACTCAGAATAAAAGGTCAAACCTCTTCAAATAAATACACTGGATATACATGTGTGCGCTTATACACTCAAACAATTACACCGATAACTTTGATTATTCCCACTCACACAAACGAGACGGTGTGGAAGACACTCGAGGAATCTTGATGAACATTATAGCTTGAAGTGTCGTAGTCAAAATTCTTGGGAATTAGATTTTCTTTCAGAATTACGGAAGAAAATCCATTGTCTTCAATGAAACCGCCCGGAGGAAACGGGCCGACGATCCCGTCGGATTCCATTATGTCGGCGAAGCCCTCTTTGTGAGGGAAGCTGTCGTGAACAAAGTGAGGGAAGTCTTCCTCGGAAGAGTGGTGAGCACGCTGTCCTGAATTGTTGCTTGAGCCCGCGCTCCTGTGGAAGAAATGCTGCGTTCGAATGGCATGTATTTTTTTATTGACTTTCAAGTTATTTTGTATTTATAGCGAGAATAAAACGTCTTTAAACGTAGGAAATGTGTTTCAAGATTGTAGAAAATTATTACAGAAAACAAATTAGTGGTAAAAAGTACACACTGTCCTACATAGCTCATGTATGAAAACCTATCGACGAAACTATCTACACTGTACTTACTCACGTCAAATATTGAAGCGCTCATTTGATGATAAGCTTTGAGATCTTGAGAAACCCTTTCAAATTAACATGGAACTTTATTCTGAGGAAGATGGATCAAATTGAACAGGTTTGACGAGAAAGTTACTCAAACGATGAACATTGTCATTATTCGTGTTGTTTCGAAAATCTCTTGACAGACGCTTCTTCATTTAGGTATACAGAGTTTATACCTTTATTTAATAAATAAGGCGTTCTTCGAGACTCATTCAGTGAAGTATTTACAAAGAACATTGTGTGGTTTCAAACGTGTCGAGTCACTCTCAAGTTAAGGGAGCGACTGGGAAAATAGATAAACTTTTAGTTGATTAACAGCATTAGAATTTTTTTCTCCTATGATTTAGAAACATCTTCAGCTTTATTTGAAAATGTTATACTAACACTAAATTTGCGGTTTAATTTGTTAATTGAAGCTCAATTATTAAACATTTAGGTACGAGAGGGAGCTTGAGAGAGAAGAAAATTGGAATACCATCAAACTTCATTGGGGAACCATATCTCCTGGTTAATGTTAATCCTAAAGTTTTACTGAAGGACATCGACAAAAACTTCCACGTAGCTGTTCACTGAAATTTTTGGTCTAAGAGGGCGAAGAAAATTGCGTTCGTTACTCAGAACAAACGGGTCATGACACAAAATTTGCCGTTTTTGGTCCGAATGATGTAAAAAATCTGTAAGCGCCAGAAAATTGAGGTTCCTCCCACAGCGCACAGTGTCTACAGTATAAAGTGAATGTGGTTTCTAACTGTTTTTTTAACTCTTGTTTGTCTTCAAAATTGATGGCAATAAGTAAAGTAATGAAATATAAATACCGCATAAAGATACAGAATGAAAATCTAATCCATCTAGTAAAAAATAAAGCAAAGTTATAATCACATCGCATTCGGCTAATATTCAGTGGCTGGTTCTTTTCAGAAATCTAAATTAGATTAATTCCATGGTCGTCAGTGAGTCAAGATTTGAATAACATTAAAAATCTATGGCGCAGAGTGATATTTCGAAAAATAAGTAATGCTCTAAAAATTTGTAAGAATTAGATCGCACTGCTGAAGTAAAAAAATGCGATTAAGTTAAAATCTATTTTACCCATTTGCATCTGATCTTTTTGTTCATTGTACTGTTACAATAAGCACGGTCATTACAACAGTGCTCGACAATCAGGTTGTTATTGGCATCGCAATGATCGGTGAAACTGCCACTCAGCAGTGATCTACAAAGAACGCATCAAGGAATTACTTCTGGACACAAAACAAATGAAAACTATTTCTGAAAGTGGATAATGGAAATTCCCCTTGATAGTGATAGATTGAATCTCAAAAAACTAACAACAATAATTTAGGAAAATTTTACAACCGAAGGGTTATTCTACGGACGGGTAATATTACGATTCTGTGATTTTCCCTTAAAATAAATATTATCGTATTTACCTTCTGAACAATTTTCATAGGGAATTGGAAAAATTTCATATACCTTTCTATAGGCATTTGTTATTTCAAAATGCAATTTTAAACCCTAAATACTTGGCCATACCTGAGCAATAAATTTCATGGAATATATGAAAATATTGAATTGTGTCATTTGTATGTCAATTTTCATCATTAACTGCACGGGAAACTTATCTATACTTGAGGTTTTTTAGGGTAAATGTAAACCTCATACAGAATAAACAAATTCATTGTCCTGTAAATTAAGAACTTGAATTTACATCATACTAATGAATTATTTTTGCAGTGAAGAATTCTGTGTTCACTTGCGGTTAATTAAATGCTTGGTCTGTTCAGCACATTTGTGAGGAAGAACGGAGAGTTATGACTGTTCAACTTCTGAAGTGTCATTCATATTTCTCAAAACTGCTCTATCATATGAGATGAAAATTAATTCTTGAAACGCAACTGTGTTTGTGCCTGAATAAGTTCTTCCTTTATGCCTAGCCGAACATGAATAGTTGAATTTTGAGAGGATTCTTTTACCACGATCTTGAGAGGTAAACTTTGTTGACGTATTTCACCAGATACAATGAGTTGCTAAACACAAGTTTATGAGATATTAATTCCTGGTCTACATAGTTATTAATAACTGGAGAGTATGTTGGAGTGACACTTTTTACATCGTCCAAAGCCCGAAAGTGATCTCCTAACACGTACTCTAGATCAAAATTTGCCACCGATAATTCTTGCTGCGGGAAATATTTATTTCCTAAGAATTTCAAAGCGCTAAATCCCCTGACTGCAGTATTCCAAATAGGTCAGCTACAGAGCTTAAAGATTATTTCATCAGTGATTCTAGTTAAAAACAATGCACAAATTAGGAGCAGAGGTTAATTCTTGACGCTATCGCCTCCGAGCACTTGTCGACATCGCAGTCTCCGTTGCAACATCATTTTGTACCTCACATCCTCCGTGGCAACACTTTTTTTGATGCCACACTCTCATTAGCTGCACCCTCTACTGGACGCCACAACCTCCGCAGGAAGGCGCACTCACCTGACGATGGCAGTGCCCCTCTGCTGCCTCAGCTCTTCATCCAAAGGTTCAAACTCCGCGTCGAGAGGCGCGTAAATGTCACCCCAGCGGTGAAACTCGCCCGAATAACTGGAGTCGTGAGTGCCCGAGGCCAAGTGTCCCCTCTCCATCTGCAGTCCCACGGCCGAAGCTCCGTCACCATCCGGCCCGGCCGTCGCCACTGACACTTCCGACATGTCGCCAGTGCAGTACTTCTCTGAGTGACGGCGCATTTCTTCCTACCCAGACGTCATGAGTAAAGTCATCAACTCACAGGCAGCGCTTGGAGAAGTGAGCATTTTAGTAGAACTTGTAGGGAGATTCTTGAGGAATCTTATTCTCAAAATAAAAAGAAAGACCAACGTTATAGAGAAAATTTTTCATCCAAACGTTTCGAAATATAATTATTCCATTTTCAGTGCTATAAGACATAAAAAGTTTTTACAGTCATGAATAAGATATTTAAGGTCTGAATAGCATTACAATGCAAAAATTACAAAAAATGTTAATTTCTAATGACTAAACCTCCGTACGCAAGCACATAGGCAATAAAACACAGCACATACAGCCGTATACAACCATACATGCACACGCACACACACATATTTTTAGATGCACACACAACGCACACACACCGACATACCGCAAGTTAGGAAATAGGTGCCACAAAAAATTTACCCGCACTGAAACTTAATTTCGTGATGGCTTATGCGTGAATGTATAAAGAGATTCTAGAATACGGAGGTCTTGTTCATTAGAGGCTCTGCATAGGATAGAAAAATTAGACATTTTGAAACAGTGATTGGAACTGTTGCAATGGTTTCTAATGGCGGACTGGTGGGGGGGACAGGCAAATGGGCGCCCAGTTATATGAGAAAATCCTGATTGTTGACTGTGACGGATAAATGGTTAGAAGCACTACCCTCCAGCTATTTATCCGTCACAGTCAACAATCAGGATTTTCTCATGTAACTGGCGCCCATTTGCCTGTTATCCCCACCAGTCCGCCATTAGAAACCATTGCAATAGTTCCAATCACTGTTTTAAAATGACTAATGTTTTTATCCTATACAAAGCCTCTTATGAACAAGACCTCCGTATTCTGGAATCTCTTTACATATTCCTGAATAAACCATCACAAAATAAAGGTTTCAGTGCGGCTAAACTATTTGGGGCCCCTACTTCCCAACTTGCGGTATGTCGGTGTGTGTGTGCGTTGTGTGTGTATATAAAAATGTGTGTGTGCGTGTGCATGTATGGTTGTATACAGATGTATGTACTGTGTGTGTTGTCTATGTGCTTGCTTACGTAGCTTTAGTCGTTAGAAATTATTCTTTTTTGTCATTTTTGCTTGTATTTTTATTCACACCTCATGTGTTTAAATGTCTTATTCATGACTGTAAAAACATTTCATTTCTTCCAGCACTGAACATGGAATAATTATATTTCGAAACGTTTGCATCAATAAATGTTCGGTGCTACTATAGCATGAGGTCTACCGCATTATATCGCCTTCCCAGGAGCAGTTTGAGATGTACAAATTAAATTTTTATCGTTAAATTAAATGTATGGAAATTAGAAATATCCATTAAGAACCTAACCCATCCTCACGTTATAGCACTAGCTAGAGGTAGATCTCATGCTATAGAGTGGTAGACCTCGCACTTTAGCAGCACAAAATGCTCTCTATAACGGTGGTTCTTCTTTTTGTATTTTGTGAACATTATGGTAGTTGATTTCTGTTCAAGGGATGGCTTCAGTTTAAGAACCCCTACCTTTTCAGTCATTGAGAAAAATTCTCTAGCGTCAATCTCTTAATTTCGTTAAAATTTCTGATCATATTTTACTAATAGTGTTTAATTTTTAGGTTCGAAACTTGGGAATATACTTCTAAAGTTTGACAATGCAAATTTTACGATGCTAATATAATTGAAATTATTTGCAAAAAACTAATCTTACATGATTTAAATCTTTTTCAATGTCACGCTGCAATTGCGAACGTAATTATACAACTTTTATAACTATTAACAATGTGCTAACCAATTAGGATGGATCAACATGCAATACAACTTATCTAATTGAAGAGCCATGTAAGCTTTTTCTTTGTTATTTTTCCTGGCCACGAAAAAACTTCGCTCGTAAACGAAAGTGAGGAAGGCTTTATGAGGGAGAAGTTATCGCGCAGACACACCTGCTGCCGCTTGTGCTCCTCAGGATCGTGAATCTTTGGGAACTGGAAGGCGCAGCAATGGTAGCTGTAGGTGAGCTCTGCTCGCCTGATGCTTTTGAAAGAGTACACGGAAGGGAAAGTCTTCAGGGTGAACGTGTCCACCAGAATAAGGGATTCCAAGGACTCGAGGCCGAGTGTGGGCAGTGACGTGATGGCGGTGCCAGACAGGTCTCTGAGGGCACAGGCGCGTGAAGGTTAGTCTGCATGCAAAGCGGGCTGGAGAGGAGGGTGTTTTTCTTAGAAACATTATGGTACTTGATGTTTACAGCTAGCGTTAACTGTTAGGTTCATTGCTCGTCATAGCCGTGCGGTTTAAGGACCTGCCCTCCCGTGAAGGCATCGAGGGTTCGAATCCCGACCCTGATTGGCGATTTTCTCCGTTGGGTATAGGGGAAAAATTCAAAGCACAATACCCCACTCTACCCATGGGTGTCTGAAATAAGTACCGGTCTTGACCCGGGGAAAGCGTCATGGCGTCCTGGTGTTAGTTATAAGGCATTTGAAAAACCAATGTACAAGGTGATATGTATAAGGCTTGAATTGGAAATAGAGCATCATTAGATGCCGATGTTTGTTTGTTTGTTCTTCATGATGAAAAGCAAGATTTTGATCTTAAAAATTTTCAGAAGCCTGTTGATCGAACAGTGAAACGTTTTTATGATAATTTACTAGACCCTGCGATAATCTTCATGTCAATTCCTAGGAGACCGTCAGCTGATCCTGTTGAAGCTGAAATTTAGAAAAGACTTATGTTGATTTGGATACGAAATTCTCTCAGTAAACTCAATCATGAAACATCCGTAATAACATTACAAGGTATCTTCGACGACTAATAACAAAATATGTTCCTGATGAATGGAGTGGCCGACGGATTTATTCGTATAGGAGCATCCTATTCGTTTCAATTCCTCACGGGAAATAGAGAACCAGTTTGGACAACAACATTGTATTTCTATAACACTATAATATAATAATAACACTACATTTTAAACGACAATATACTATACTTCTCTCAGATTTCATTCGAAAGTTGATACTTCCTTTCATGAGCTTAAGATTTAAATGAGGTCGAAAAATTATGACAATACTTCACCTTAAGTTAGGGAGAGGATCTAGGTGTACTCTTTTTAGTGCAGGAAGTTTATTATTACATTTTGATCGCTGAATGAATCTTTAAAATCGAAGCCATTTTAGGATGTTGCGTCATCTCACACTTTTAACCTGGTTGGAAATATAAGAGTTCTCAATCGTCTCGATACGTATTTTTCACCTAATTTAAACCGTAACTAAAGCACTCTCGTAACTCCGTGCACTTGCGATCTAAGTCTTAAAATTTTATCATTTGATCAAAGAAGTTGTGTCAATGAGACCTCTCAACAATTTTTGAAATATTGACACTGCATGAGACGAGAATTTGGGGCCTGGCAAAAGTTTTTAACGTCACACCTGCGATACAAAACTGATTTAAGTACTTCTGCCAAAACCGAAAAAAAACAGAAAAAACATTGAGGTCAATAGAATAATACTATTATGCAAGTCTTGTGCACTAAATATCACTACTTGAAGGCGCCACCGCGTTGCACTGATTATGGCAGGCTTAAATGCAAAAGATATTCTGTAAGTTTACGGGAACACTTTTCGAAACAGCACAAGACTCTACGACTGACGCAAACAAGCTATTGCAATTAGCATAAAAATGCTTCCACTAGCTCAAATTTGAGAAAGTTAACTTAATGGCCAGATCGAGCTGCGAGCATTTAGCCTCCTTTCTGCAGACTCCTGTACAGATGAAATGAAGCTAGAGTGCACGCCATGGTGCACGCAGGCATTGCGTCATGGCGGCGTTATTCTCTATATGTGCAGGAAAGAAGCCAATTTTTGGCACAGAGCTAGAGCTTCGGCTTTGCCCTCTTCCTCGTTACGTTTATCTGATAAAGCTTCAAGTTGATCTTTATAGCTCTATCTTATGACGGAAAAATGCCACTATCAATTCGCTACGCACTGTGAGCACCATAAGACAGCACAAACGCTTAGTTACCGCAATGACACTTAAAAAACGAAAATTTTATGGTCAAGATTTTCGAATATAGATCCATGCGAAGGAATTTTGAGCAGCATCTCACTTTTCCAATACCAAGTTCCTCAAACTTTCCCGTTTTTAAAGTCATTTTACAGTTCCAATTTTAGAAAATTGTACATGCTCGGGCTCACTCTCGCTCGCCTGTCAGCAGAAATGTAAAAACTTCCGACCTTACCGAAAAGTTTACGTAATCGAGTTGCGATTCACAAGACGCGAGCTACGTGAAACTGTGCTTCAGGTATTGAGAAAATGAATGTCATTGTGAGTTAAGAATTGTATTATCTGATATTGTGCTATAGAAAAATGTGGGCATAACAAGGTATAGAACAGATTAAATTCTTCGTAAATGTTTGGGCTGGTATTCTTGCCGATAATCTGATTGGGTCATTCATATAACCAGAAACAGTAAATGGACGCAATTATTTGACTTCTCTCGATGAATTATTGACCGCGTTGTTAGAAAATTTACTCTACTTCTTTTAGAAGATTGTGGTTCCAACATGATGATGCTCTGTACACTTAAGCGATTGCTTTTAGACAGTAATTGGATAAGCGATATCCAAATCGCTGAATTATTGGCCGCGGCCATCAAGGTCTCCTGATATCACGTCCCTAGATTTATATTTCTGAAGACATTTAAAAAGTTCGATGTCTATTAATTTCGCAGAAGACTTGAAGCCTCAGTGAGGACGAGGGAAACTCCTGGTGCCTTCGATTGCGTACGGCAATCATTGAGTAGCGTTTAATGCGAGCATCGCAACAGATGAGAGCCATGTTGAATATCTTTCGTGAATTTCGAACCTAATTTAAAATCTGTTTATTGTGGTCGAAATAAATATTGCTGTTATTCGGTTACCTACGTTCATTCGCAAAATGTTTTCATAACTTCTGCACATCATTTTTCTGTTATTCTCAGTTGACGAAATATTCTCCAATACATTTCAAATTTCTAGTCCTTGAAACTCTAACGAAACATTTTCGACCTTATGGATGTTGAGTAAAAAGTTTTTGTTTCAACGGTCTCAACCTTATGTCAGAGTTAGTTAAGTTAGTTAAGTTAGAAGAACGCAAAGACTTAGGTATTAAGTATTATAACACAATGGGAGACTAAAGATCATCAAGAGTGACAAATTTTACAAGTACTCAATAATTTGTTTTCGAAACTCGTTTCTCTTCAGAAAGCTAAAGACACGTTTAACGCTACAACATTAATAAAACAAATACGCAGAATCACCATTTCTCTGCCAATGGAAGATAATTATGCAGGGCAGCCAATTGACGTTGATTAAGCAGAGTTTCTCCTACAGGGAAACAAAAAACGTCATTGAAGATAATCAAGTTCAGTGTATCAGTCGGTATGAAATATGGAACCTGGTTCTGCAAATAGCATTAGGCAAGATTCAGCGTCGTCTTCGTTAACATTTCGGACAAAAACCTAATTGAATGCTGCTTCAAAAGCGCTGAGATCTCGCGCGCAACATTTTCTTGCTCTTCGTAGATTGCAGGAGTTGAGGAAGGAATACATGTTACGTTTAGGGTTTGTGTAGGACACTTACTGCAATGAGAGCATACATACCTTGACTGAGTTATTCACATTCTACAACTATCGACGACTTGACTCAACCTCTTGTTCACGTTCATGCAATAATTATTGTACTTTCCCCACACACACATGACCAAAAGTTTAAGACCAGTGGAAAAACTGAAAAAAACTTTTTTGGAAGGAAAGGCTACAAACTTTTTTAGCTAAAGTTTGCTCATTGGTGATGATGAGGATGGAGAAGACAAACAATTTCTGTCTGAACTATTAAGTAAAAAAAATCTTATTTAAGAAACAACTTTTTAACGTTAGATCAAAACTGTAAAACCAGGATGCACAAAAATCCAAATGTAGGGATATTAATGGATTTCGCTCAGTTAGAGGTTGTTACTAACTGTGAAAAAGTCATCACTACCCCCAAGGCCAGGAAATTTTTTTCTGTGCAGCTATGTTGCGTGAGGTCTACCGCATTATAGCATGAGATCTACCTCTAGCTAGTACTATAACGTGAGGTTAGGTTTGGTTAGGTTACTAATGGGTATTACTTATTCAAATAAATTTAATTTAGCGATAAGAACTTAATTTGTACATCTCAAATTGCACCTGGGTAGGCGATGTATGGCGGTAGACCTCACGCTATAGTAGCACCTTTTTTCTTCTTACGCCGTGCTCAGCTCATTGAGTTGCTGCAGCAAGGTTTGTCAGAGCATACATACATTTGCAGCTATAGTTAAACGCAGTAAAACCGTGGTTAGCAGCTTCTTGAAAGACCCTGATAGTGAAGAGCCAAATCTACTGGTAGATGATGAAAGAATTCACCAGCATTCGGAAAGAGAATCAGTTGGGTTCTCCGTCAATACAAGAGACAATCTTCAAAATAAATCATGCCACTCACTGACATCGATTGCGCTTCAATAACTATAAGGTGACACCTTAGATAAAAAGTTTGGAAAATAAAATGCGTCTATTAGAACCTTATCTGTATACATGTTACAAAATATGCCGTTTAGAATTCGTCAAGAGGCATGAAACATGGGAAATTGAAAAGTGGAAGAGAGTATAATTCTTTGATGAGAAGCTATTTAACCTGGACAATCCTGCTGGCTTCCAACGTTACCAGTACGACAAAGATTTGCCCTCCGAAACGTTTTCTACCCAACTCTGTGGTGGAGGTTCCGTCATAGAGTGGGGTGCTTTTTCCTCCACAGGCGCAATGAAAATTCAGGTTGTGGAGGGACATCAAGCAGCGGCTGATTGAGTTGACATGTTCAAGAGATTTTCCATTACGACAGAGGGCCCTCGTTTGTATGATAATGGGTAGTTCGTCCAACAGGATAATGCAGCGACCTACAATACCCGCTTGACCAAGATTTTTTCTCATGAGAATGAAACCCCTTTTTCTTTCATCCAGCCATTTGACGCTGTACTGGGAGCTTGCCCGCGTGTGATGGGGTTGACCTGTCCTGTGCGGGGGGAGGGGCTGCACTCAATGAAACGGTCGGGTTAAACCAGCTATGGCTGTCGGGCCTGACTGTGGAAGGTGTTTGTGCTGGGCTGCTGCTGATCCTGGCAGTTCTGGTGCGGCCAGTGCTGCCTCTCTCGCTTCCTAGTGACTAAAGATGATGATTGTGGCCTGCTGTCGGCTACCCTCCCATAGGAAGGAGAGGCCTGGTATATGTATGTATGTGTGTAGTTCTCCAAATTTGAAATTTAAATCTAATGTTTGGGGATGGAATGTAAGGATATCTTCAATAATAGACAATAATTTGTGACCGTAAATGATTTTCGCAGTGCCACCTACACCGCCCTAACATTTTTGGAATCCTTTATTTCGAGCGTCTGCGAAAGGGTTTTGACGTTACTCAAATAACGTTTTGATACGTTTTATTTCGTTGTAAAAAGTTTATTACATTTTGATTGCCTGCTCTTAAATTTTTGGTCAGCGCGCAATCAGAAGCTCCGTTAATTGAGATAAGATTTTCTAATTGAATTCAGACAGAAATTGTCGGTCTTTTTTCATCTTTTATCTTTACGAATCAGCAAATTTCAGTTCGGAAAATTTTGATGTTTATTCCCGCATATTAGTATTTATCCAGTTTTTCACCAAGTTCATAACTTATGACCAGTAGTATGTGTGTCATGTGCTCCTTTCTGAAGGGAAACAACTTAAGTGCCCTACAATATACGAGTACCACAACCAATAGTGCCCTAAAGCTCGAATTCTGAAAATACCCGCTTATCGGATGGCAGCCCTGAGAATGAATGAAAGAACTTGGAATTAAATTCACGCTTTGTCTTATTTGTCCGAAGTTCTTCGATAATCGTCATGATAATTTTATTTACATTCATACGCTTTTTATTCACGATTATTTATGCATGAGTAACAAAATCTCACTATTGCTCAGAATTACAACCTTCAATCACCTAAGCCAATTAGTTTGAGCTTTCTCTAAAACATTAAAATGTAGTTGTAACAGTTTTGTCACAAGCCTTCACTCTATTTGGGTTTTTGGTCAAATATCGAAAACTTTTAAATCTTTACAAGCGTTTTCTGTTCGCTGATTTTTTAAATTAAAAAAATATATTTCGGATCACTAAAACTGAGGTTTGTCTTTGACTTTGGATCTTTTTCTAGATAATAATGTACCAAAATATTCCATTTGACGTTGAACAATTTGTGTTCCATCTATTGCACACCAATCGAGCTATTTGCTTTCTCATCTTCCGTATAGCAAAATTCTTGTTCTGATAAAGACTGTTTTAAAAATTTAAAGAACAAGAGTAGATTGAAGTGGAGTAACGCCTCAGTAATTGAACTCGCTTTCCTCAACTCACTCAGAAATTTGATATTCATCAACAGTACTTCTGGAGTTTATCAAAAGTTTACATTAGCGCAGTATAAAATTTGATTCTACTTTTGTACTCAAAAAGCTATAATCTCCGGGAATTCATCATGGAGCGAATTATTTCTCCCAACAATCATACTGAATAAAATATATTCGAGCTGTTTTAAAGTATTACATTAGTTACCGTGAATCCTATTATAAGCAAAGAAGCATCAGCGCAAAAAAAAACATTCTTTCTTGGTGCATAACTGCCAACCTCTTCCTCGTTGTCTGGAGGCAGTTTCTCATATTTGTCCCATTTAAGAGTTATTTTCGAATGACCCAACAGTTCAAAGCCAAAATCAACCATGAATTTATAGGTTAACTCGAAACGATAAGCAAATAATGAAGTTACTAACTGAAGTTACTATAGTGAACAATTATGAACTGTTGGGTTGGTGTAGTGTTGCATACAACTACCTATGTCTCATCGTCGAATGATTGCATCGCAACGAAGGAGGACTGCATCGGTCCAATGGGAGTCTTACCTTGCTTCGAAAGAACCAAAAATCATCATCTCGTGAGAGATGTGTTATCATCTGAACAACTTAGCATCTGTACAGTCTTCTGCGATCCTCTGCACAATCATCTTCCACGAAGAATAATAACACGAATAGCCGCGCCAAGCTTAAGCCAGTCCAACACAAGCCGACGTCAGTTGAATGCTCATTCTTTGCCTCCACACCCTCATCACCTCCACCTCTTCGAAGGTTACCACTTCCCTTTGAAGAATATATTTCAGCATCTCTCTAATTTTAACAGCATAGAATTTTACTCATTTTATTGAGATTAAATGTAGAAATTAGTTTCTCAATGGTTAATTAGGGTTGTGGGCCTTTTACACCAATTCACTGTCAATAAGTCGTAACCTGTTTGTTCCTTTAGGCGTTATAAAGCGTGCCTTGATAGTTAGACAATCCTGAGCCACGAAGATTTTGTGGGAGGCTGGCTTGCCAACAGCCTGCACATTGGTGTTCTTATCTCAGGATCATCGCCCCAGGCGATGAATCCGCCTTATCTCGAAATGGCTTATAACGGTGAGGATTAGTGCTGTGTAACTCATCATAAAGATCAGAAGATCCACCGGACCTTGATTGTCCTCGTTATATTCAAATAAAGTACGGTCAGCCTCCTCGCATTCACATTGTAAATTCGCAAATGGACTCGAAAGATGAATCCTCCATTATTTCTATCGTTTTTAATCAAGCTTTTCTCTCAACATCTCTGTGCTGTATGGAATTGTCAGCGTTTACCAGTTTAAATAATGAAAAAAGTGTTCTTTCATGTTTCAATTCCCTTTGTAAGTTGGGGAGAGTGAGAGCGAGGAATGGAAAAGAAGAGACGAATTCCGAAATTGATACTGATGATCCAGAAATTGCACGGATGATGGATTGCCGTGAAAATACTTCTATAATGATGTATTCCTCACGCTTGCCAAAAATAATCACTTGATCATGAAAGCCTAAATAAATCCTTCAATCACATTAGTTACTAAATTAATTTTTATTATTATGTTAGTATTTTTTTTCCCAATGGAGATTAGGAGCAGTAATGTAAAAACATCCTATTGAAATGATTTACAAGCAAACGTAGTTCGAATCATGTAAAACATGAACCCTGAATGCGATGTCACAGCAGCGGACTGATAAACTCTCCTAAACAGAACATAAATACGGGTGCCCTAGCGGTAACATTAGAAATGACCAACATGAAATGAGACTATTACATTAACATCGATTTTAAACTGAACATTATTTTCGTTTCTCGGTAATTATAGTATGTGCGAGTATACATAGAGAGTAGTACGACGTACTAATAGAATTATTTAGATTCCACAGAGAAGCCAAAGATACACTCGAAATTCCAAACAATATACAAATCGGCAATAGCCGTTAATATGTAGTTGAAAAAGGCCACGCAAGGTCAGAATTTCTTAATATTTCCTGCTCTCGGCCATTCCCGGATGATATTTAGACGCAAAAAGTAGAATTGTCCAAAATCGGCTTTGGTCAAAAATATCGGTCCGTACCAAGGCCGATCGGCCCGTACCGACCAAATTCGAAAAGAACCTGACGTCGGTGTGCTACAAGACGTTGCCAGAGGAGGTAATGTGTTCAATGACCAGTTCACCGTAAAAAGCCATTCCCGGATGATATTTAGACGCAAAAAATTAGAATTGTCCAAAATCGGCTTTGGTCAAAAAGATCGGCCCGTACCAAGGCCGATCGGCCAGTACCGACCAAATTCGAAAAGAAGCGGACCTCGGTGTGCTACAAGACGTTGCCAGAGGAGGTAATGTGTTCAATGACCAGTCACCGTAAAAAGCCATCATTAAGCTTATTTCGAACAAATAATTATTTCGAATTTTGAAGCCAGTTCATAGTATCGAAATCAGTTTGAAAATTATGGACTGTACATAAGAGTCTGTAACTTGGGTGTGGTAAAATCTGAAGTACTGCAGTGGTTAAATTAGTGAGGTACACTTGGCGTGTACAGACAAGCCAGTACTGCAACCAAAGCCCCTAATTTATATTGCAATGATATTCTGCACACTTTGGCCTAAATCAGCGAAAAGCTAGAAGAATGTGCAAAATTATCTGAAATAGCAATTATTATATTTTTTTGACTCACCCATTCCCTAATGCTTATTAACTGTATATTGGGATTATTCACTGTATTGACTGTATATTACGATTATTGACTGTATTGACTGTATATTGTGATTATCACTTATGTAGAATCACGTAGATTGGCATTAAATATTTTAATTTCAAAGTACATACAAGAAAACTATTTTATGACAGTTGTACTAAATTTGTATCGCTGATTTTCAGATCGAATTGGTGTAAAAGTTGGTGAGTGTACTTTAACAAGGGCAGCCAGGCAAATGGAAGCTCTGGTGCCGTTAACAATTGTTGTGAAATATTCCGTAACGCATCAGGGACCAAACGGCGATCTCATTCCAAATGAAGATGTTAAGCGCTTGGAAGTACTGCAAGTACATTTTACTATGTTTAATTATTGATACCTTTGTGCATAAATGAGTTGCGTAAAACTCGAAGATCAACGTCGTCGAATAATGTAGGTCATTAAGTTAGTTCTATGAAATACGGAACACATGGTCAAACCTTAGCAGCTTTCAGGTAATTCATGCCATTTCAGTGTGAAATGAATAATTTACCAGGAAGTATTCCCCAACGTCTTTGATAATTGATAATACATATAAACAAGTTATCGATGTTTAATTTTATTTTCTTATTTCAGTTCAACGCTACAGTTTTATCAGGCATTGACGTCATTCCTTCTTGCATCTCGAAAAAATCTCATCAAGCAGCGATTGAGAAGGCGAAGGCAGTAATAATAAGAGACCATCCGCCGTACCAAAATTGTAAGCCGTTCTTCAACCACATACTTGCCTCAATTTTCTACTGCTGGCTCATGTAAGTTTATCGTAATTTTAGTTTAAGACGAAAGCATTTAAATGTTGAGAGGAATAATTACGCCTCTGATGTTCCAATTTTTAAAGAATTATAGGAAATGTTTTTTCAAACCAAGAATCTCACGGCGATTAGGCGTTTAGCATTAAGTAGTTTTTACTTCATTCTCAATTTGTGATGATATGCCAGAGCTAGCCGCCCAGTATTTCTACTCTGAATTTCATGAAAATTCCGAGACTCCAACATTCCGCAGCCGGCTTAGACGAAAAAAACTGTGCTTATTGCCATCAGTTCATTTTTCGGTGCGATTTGAATAATAATGATTCACTTTCAGCTTAAACCATGGCACGTTAATTAGTGTAGTTGCATGTGAAAATAGGTCAATTCAGCATGGAGTTCACCACGATGTCGTCATGGAACTCAGTGAAATGGGGAATTCTAACACTTCAGTTTCCAGCAACCTTTAAAAGGAAACCCTCTTCAAGGAATATCTATAAATGAATAAATAGAATTATGCATGTAAATTAAACTTATGCAAATACGATTGTGTGTTGTAAAATTTCACAACAATTTATCGGTAGATAATGAATACAATAATAATAATTGTATGAATATAAATATATATGTTAGTTCATGTAATCAGGTTAATAACATAGAGATGGATGTTACAGATCGAAGTTACACCTTCGAGGTCAATGAGCTCAGACCGCCGGTTCCATCTAAGCAAAAACACAGCAGCGCGCTGATGCCACCCGAACTCTCACATTTCAAAATCCTCGCCGGGAAGCTAAGGCATTACAATTATTTATCAAGGGGCCTCATAACAACGTGTTAGAAAAAGGAATTTTTATCGTGCTGGCCGTGTGACTCACACCCACCCACAAACAGCAAGCTGCATGATGTAAGTGAATTTTCAAGCAGGCTGTAATGAGATTATTTCCAGCATAAAGACGCAAAAATGTTGCTACTCAAAAGCATCACGGCTGGAGGGAGTTGGGTTGCTGTGCGCACTTCTGCAAGCGTTCGACCACGATGGGGGGCACGTTAGCCCTGTATTGTGCAGCGAACTGGCTGAGCTGTGAGCAGCGCAGTTCTAACAATGATCACGAGGAGGCACTTCACATTTCGACTGCCGGTGCCTCTATGGTGTTACTAAGGGAACGTGCGCGAGTACATTACAGCATGCAAGAGAACATCAACTCATTCATCCTGAACGTGAGTTGCAACGAAGATACGCCGGAAGAGTTCAGAGCTGAAATTTGATGGAATACGCAATCTATTTATAAATTACAAATCTTGCTTGAAAATTGTCGGAAACATTTGATATTACTTGGGGTTAATATAAATAGAATAATTGTACCCACACCTAAGATAGTAATATTCCTTGCTGTTGGTGCTAAGAAATCACTATGGACTGTGTACCTTTCCGTCAGCTTACAATTCGTTACGTCGAGTCTCTCTGATTCAATAGCGTCGCTACGTTGCATCAAGAGAGTCATAAAGCCAAAGTTTGTTTTACAACGTGCAGCTCGTAATATCTTGCTATTATGGTGGCTTTGAGGACTGTATTTTCTTCAATTTCGGCATATATAATTATCCTCTATTTTGCTAGATGGATATACTAACTGCTTCAGAAACGATACAATAATGTTTGCGCATTTGAATCATTTAGTGCTTACATTTGCATTTGTCTTCTTATGCCAATTCATAGCTGCTTACTTTGTGAGTCATTTTTTACTGACGTGCTTCATTTAGAATAAAATATACGTTATCTCCATTCTATTCTATTTCCTCATTGGTGTTTCTGTCTCTATCCTAACGATTTAAATTCCTCATCGTGAGGAATTTAATTTATGAAGAGTGTTTTAAATATCTGTATGAGAGAACCAAGTCCTTAGACTTGGTTCTCTCATATGGAGCAGCGATATGTAGCAGCGAACCAGCTTAAGCTTGCTAAGGTCGATGTGGAGCTGCGGGAGGCCGATATCAATTCGGCATCGGTCGACACAGAGCCGCAAGAGGCCGTGTGAATTCAAGAAAGGTTGACCTGGAGCTGCAGTAGGCAGTAAGGAGCGGCGGAAGGCCGTAGATGCGATATTGTTCCAATGGAAATTGAAGATTGTTCGACAGTTTTAAGGTAGTATTTGAATGTCAAAATAGGAGACATAACGGCTAAAAAATTGCACCTCCTCAGTCTTGGAAACTGTAAACAGCCTCGCTTACTGCAGCGTAGAAACGGCCTAAAACCGAATTTCTAATTGAGGAGCTACTAATTTCATCCTTTGTACTATATGAAGGACTCATATTTCTCAAATCAGAACCTGGAACTTATAAACTTAAATCTGTATTCTTATTTTTACACGTACTGTTAATAGAACTTTGATGATCTCGACAACTCATGTCAATCAGAATTTGTTGGAAATAAATCGCTATAATTTCCAGTTTTCGAAAATAGTTTTAGCACCGCCATACCTATAACCTGTAGCGGTCCGCCCGATGCTTTACTACAATGAATGATCTCCAAAATGACATTGCTCATTCAAAGGACACTTTGCTTCGATCTTACTCAGTTCTGACGCGTTTTTTTCTTTTGATTTACTGCTCCATTTATATAAGCTGAAAATCCGTTCGTAGCTCAGGCAACGAGACTGATGGCGGACGCAGCTGCTCGTGACTCTTCGAGCTGCTGACGCCTCGCCTCTCAACGACATTATGAAGAAAAGCTCCAGCAAAATAAGTGAGAGATCCTCTATAAAGATAAATGCCTTTTGCATGAAGATATTGATCGCATGACTTGTCTCATTATTTACGTCTTTTATGGATCATTTACAGCGAATAATTTTGTGGACAGTGTCTGCTATGTAGTTTTTTATCCATACAAATCTTGGGAAAGAGCCGATAGCGTAAATATTTGAGAGAAGTGTTCAGATATGGACTACCTTGGTTTCCACAAATTTGATATGAAATATATTCAAATCAAAACTTAGTATGAATATACAATATATGTAAACTTATAACTATGGAACGTTGTTCTTCACCGTAATAGTTGATGAAAACTAATCAAGAAAATAATACACAGGGCCCATGTCATACACATTGCTCATTCTAAGGAGTGGTCAATTAATAGGCTTTAATCAGAATAGAAAGCTTTTGACTCCAAGCGCCTCTACACTGCAAGACTTGGCGGGGCGATATAGAAGCAATGTAACGGTGCTTACTTAGGTTTGCGAAATTTTGCTCATTGATAAAAGTCCGGTAAAAACCGTTTTACAAGTCCAGTAAAAATATTTCAAAACTATCAATTCACGAAACAATGATCTAGCTTCAAGCTCAAGGGAAGATTTTAATGGTTATGCATATTTTCAGAAAACAAGCGGAAAAATGCTATTTAGAAGAAACATTTTGTATCTTTATTTTCTGAAAGATTTAACAGCACTGTATTGCGGTTCTTTGATTTACGATAACGAGGCCTACTGTAGAGAACACTCAGCTGCACACACAAAGTATCGCCGCCTCTGGCAAGGTAATAAAGCAAATACGGCAGACGTGGAGGAAGTTGAATCAATCTGGGCGCTTTTGTGTAGCAGCAGCTGCTGGGCAGAGGAAGTTAGCAGATGCTGAGTCAGGGAACACAATCTTCCCGAGGCCATTGCAGTCCAGCACTAAACTTTACGGCTCTATCAAAGCAAGCAAGGCATATTAAACGTATTGCGTGTTTACTACTTTAGTTGAAAAAGCAGTGCAACCAGAAGTATTCAAAAGGAAGTTAAAGTTCGCTTGAGATGCAATTAAAATTGGTAAAAAAAATGAAGTTGATTCCTCTTACATTTTCACACACGGGTTCGGGTGCTTACAACAGTTACTATGTAAGTGCGGCTCATACTGCCACTACGCTGCAGCCTGATTTTCAAACTATTTACATTTTCACAGCAGTACAGCAGACGGTAGATTTGATTAAGCTGTGTTTTCTTGTCAAAGTCGAGTTTTCAAATCAAATTCAGGCACCCAGTAACACTGCATGGTTGCCATGTGCTGAGGCGCTGTTATTCCCGGCAGCAGCTGCCATGGCTCATTTATTCATGCTAGTGTATGCCGTCAAGTGTTATATATAGAAAATGCAGCAGTTTTCTTAGGAATATTAGGTTAATTGTAAAGTTAGCAATTCAATGCTTTTCATTGCTCCAAGGAACGCTCATCTCAGTCTGCAATAATTGTATTCTAACATTAGAATAGTAACGAAAAGAAAAGATTGAGTATACTGTCATGGATGATACACTATTTCCCACATTTTCCTTTTCTCTCTTCGAGAACCAGGCACCAAGTTAGAACGAATCAGCGCTATATTAATCAAATTTGTGTATCCCGTTCAAAATACGAAATCTGATTTCTACGCAGAGTTAAAACTATTGTTCAAATTGAGCACTACTGTAAAATTGAATTTTGTTTGCTCTTAATCTTTTTTTCTGTGGCTAGTGTAATATATAACAGCCCCTCGTATGGATCTTCCAGGAAAATTTCCATTTTGACGTCAGATTTATTATTCATTCCAGGACACTGTTTTATATGAACGGTTTCAATGAGTATCCGTTCCCTTTCAATTATTTCATGTTTGTATTATGATTACATTGGAATAAATGAGAATCAATGAAGATTAAGCGCGAGTAAACGTAAAAAATTTGAAGTCAATATGTGCTGTTTTAGTGTTCAGTTTACAGAGGAGTAGAGACGGGCTGACCCAGCAGGAGAGTTACAGACCGCATTTGCATCATTCGTTATACAAGTAGTAATAGCCGACGTGTATCTCTATTTATCAATGTATTTTTTAAGTGCAACTCCAAAAAATTTTGGCCAGTACTCCGAGTGAAAAATTGAGAAGCACAACAGTTTTTTCTGATAATGTTGAAACAAAAATTATCGACATTTTTTTTTTAAATAGCTTAACATAAAGATCTTAGTACGGTAAATTTGCATGAGTACAACTATATCCATGTCAATGGGTGAACAGAAGAATGATAGAAAAGCATGTAGTTGTATCTGGCCGTGTAAGTTATTCTAAATTTGATAAAGCTTACACATGCATGTAAAAAAGAGGAATACATTGATCAAAAACGCTTTTGACAGTCTCCATTTACACTGACATACGAACTGAGGCTCCTTCGATAGCAGGGAGTATTTTTTGTGCATACGTAACTATAGTACCTCGTAACTAGTTCGGAGAACATGCACTTTAAGCCACAATAACCACAATGAATTTATAATAATGATTTCATAATAATGCTCTCTCAAAAGATTGTCGAGAATTTGAGAAAAGGGAAGGAGTGTCGCAAAAGACTAATTAAAACATTTTACAGCACGAATAGAACAATGAAACAAACATATACGCTGGTAAGCCAGTTTTTGAACGCTATATACTTTGCACAGATGGTACTGGTGTGCATCTCCAATACTAGCTAATTGTAAGCCGCCATGTGATCTTGGTTGTCAAAATATGCGGAGTTACGCTCCGGGAAATGATGAGCAAATCATTTGACTCCATGAGTATGTAATTACTTGCGCATTTGAAAGACACAGATTGTGAACGATGAAACTTGAAATGTGTAAATTTCAAAGACGTTCAAGATTGGTAAATTGGTAGTTTTTAATGTAGAAGTCTGAGTGCACCCTTTGTTTGAAGTTTCTAAGTTACTTTTACGTTCTAAAATATTTACTGAAAATGACTGGAAACTAAGACATAACAGTATAGCGGAAAATTGCTTGGAATGACAATTTGCTACCTGATACATAAATACAGCATTTAAAATAAAAATGAGTCACTGTCAGAGTAATTTTGTGCCGACTCATGTACATATACAAAATTAAGTAATGTAGGGTATTGAAAAAAAGGATTTCGCTAGTACTCTTTAAGCACATATTGTTGTATGCAACTATTTTCGAGATGTAAAATGACGCGGCATTTCGACCTTGATTCTTTCATTGATTGAAATTTTTTATTCTCTGGGGAAATTTATTCCACTGTAATTAAGGCATCTGATAATTTTTGCCCAATGTCGGATGAACGGTAGCTAACTATAAGACATTGTTTCTTTGATTTTGCTTCTGGCTCGCTATAGTGGTTTTCAGGGGTTGTGCAACATTTTCATTGTTCTTAGAGAGAAATAAAGAGGAGAAAATATGTTGGACTTTACGAGTGGCACACTTCCCTTGAATTGGAGTCCAGCCGAATTTATTCAGGAAAGACGTTTAGTTACCTCATTTTCACCTACATAAATATAAGAATAAAACATTTAAGATAATAAAACATAAGCGCTGTGACGACGGAAAGCGTCCGGCCAACGTATCTCTCCATTTTGCCTAGAAAAAATCTAACGTTGGCTCATAGGAGACAGGGCCTCGTCAAATCATAACACTCGTTAAATTTACTCCACTTAGCATGAGAAAATTTACGACACAATGCATATTTATTATGAAGAATGCCAGCATTCCAGCTTTATTTACAACGCGCCCGTGATGGTGAAGCAGACTCTCACCTCAACCCCGCCCTCCATCCGTCTTCCACAAAGGCTGCTTCATCATTGGGAAACCACACAGCTTCGAAGAATACACTTCGGTGTCTTTACACTTTTATTCATTTAATAAAGATAAGGAGTATTAGAGAATCATTTAATAAAGGTAAGGAGCATGGTTTATTTCCCAGTTGATTTTTCAGGACTGCGTATATTTCTACCAGTGAACTTACAGGCCACAACACGTTTGTTCTCCTCCCGTAGAGAGGGCTCAGCTGGCACGGTCACCTGAAGTCAGAGAGCCAGAGGGAAGAGGCGCGGGCGTGCGAGCGGTGAGACGTATCAGCTGCTTACGTATAACGAAATTGGTCAGATGGCGGAGTCTCTGCACATTGTGGTGGATGTTCGACAAGAACGAGCGTGTATGTCTCGGCTGTTATGTCTGTAGTATTGTGCTCCATTTGCTCAACGACTGCATCGAAGAATGAAAAAAAGTCTCAACATTCAATTAATACCTGAGGACTTTTGTCATAATTAATCGGCATCTCCTCGTCATCACATCGCTGTTACCATGTTCTAAACCATAAGATGAGTTCCCATGATTAATACCATGTCTGATCATGCTTTTCTCTCAAAAGCTTCGTGATACATCGTATACCATCGCTCTTTAATTTTAATAATGAAATAAGTGCTCTTTCATGTCTTTAACTTGCTATGTAAGTTATGAAGAGAAAACGAGAGTGTGATGAAAGTGAAAAAGAGAAAAGAGAGAGTAATCATGAAACATTACGGTCGAAACTGAACATGCTCAAACGAGTAATAGCCCAGGAAATACGGCTATATTGATACACTCGACAGGCTCGTCAAATGAATCATTCAATCATATTACTCATTAAATGAATCATAATGCCATATTAACTTATATTGCCTCACTTTTGAAGCTAGTGGTAGCGTTAACCAAATATCTTATCGAAATCGTTTACAAAAGAACTCAATTCGAGTCATGTAAAAGAGACAAATAACATCTGATGTTGCAGCAATGAAAACGCGATGCCTAAAAGGAGAATTGGAACAACTGATATAACATCGGGGGAATATAATGAGCAGATAACATGGAAGGATAACAAAATGATGCTGGAACCATAGGATAAATACTTACACTGAAACAACAACTAGAAGCATTTAGAGGAGTTGCATGATCGCTCTTCATGAATTTGGCTTTGCCAACACCCTTGCCCGCAAAATGCACACAATTTTATAACTCTCTTTAAAGAGATTGAGGTATCTCCAGACTAGGCTGAAGTTATAATGATCAGTTCAGATGAGATACAGGTTTCATTACCTCGCGAGTAAGATAGTGACATTATACGGAGGTATTTTTATACGGTCCATAATGAAGTATTTATGAAGAGAAAATTCCTGATGTAAGGATGCTTGTACCATAGATACATTCGTCGCACTCTAAAAATTGTTCAACGAAACAACAAGTATTGTTCTTTTACACTCTATTATTATTATCAACCGAATGATGTGATTTACATGTGTCATCGAACTTTCCCCATCTAAACATTTTTTACATGACCTTTTCCCAAGTTTATCTGTGTTTTAAAAATGTAACGGATCTATTATTCTTCATGATAATCTTATTTATGTAAATTTATTATACTTTGCTCTTTTTTGTGCCTGTGATTCCTTTTTTCATTATATACCATAAATAAAGAATATTTGTTACATTTAAAACCCCTGTGTACACATTTCTCGTGGCCTCCACGTATGTAGAAACATTATTCAAGTGAAGTTCTATTGTTCGAAAAAGACGAATTAATGTTTGAGTTAGACCTAGAATTGTGATCTTCCGTCGTCTATGATTTCCGTTGTGCGCATTGCGCATCTCAGTACGTTGGTTCAACCCAGCGAGCACTGTAAATACGGATAGCTGAGCATGCTGGACGAAGTCATCGTAGTGGTCGGATATTAGGTTCTCCGTCTCATTCTAGCACAAGGGAGCACTGCAATGCCTCACGTGATCAAGTCATTAACAGTGATCAATTTAAAACACTGGATTCATGTTCAGCAAGTTTTGACCTGCGAATATTAGAGTCATTGTATTTACATAACTTAAAACCTCCGTTAAATAACATGCAGAGCTCATATCAACTAAAAATTGTAAACCGCTAACTTTTGTCCGTGTTTCTGAATAGCGTCAGCGTAGTAAGTGTTAGAAACCTTGACCACCGCCTTCCTATTTCATTGCTGTCCATTTTGCTATTCTCCTTTAGGCTGTTAATATAAGAATTTTCTTTTTCTTTGTGAACTGTACTTATGTTGTGTCTTTGTATTTTGCAGATCTCGTTGAGAATGAGCCTAGTGCTCGAAACGTTCGAACTAAATGTTTTTAAAATGCTTCTTTGCTGTATCATTCCTTTTAGAGTATATGAGCTATACGGACTGGAGTTCAAAATATTCTAGAAGTAGGAAGAGAGGGCGGACGGATGCTCGGATGTGGTTCTCATTGTAGCTCACATTTGTTTTAAATGTTCAACTGGCAGAAGATAAAAAGTGCTGAATTTTGCCCGTGTCACAAAGTATTGGTGGACAAAAACTGAAATTGTGCGAGCGTTCACGTGAAATTAAAAATATCAATGGAACTGAACGGCTACTTTTATTACTCTGACGAAACCTCTGGTGTTTTCGGTCTCATGCATGCAAAATACGTTTGTTGTCGCCATTCTAAACATTTACAGGCACACTTTGAAGACTAGAAACCATGTTTCATTTAAGTTTTTTCGTTATGCTACACTGACTAGCATGACACGTTTTTCAAGTCAGCGCAAAAAACTTTGAGGTCGCAACAACAGTGTACAGCAGGGCACGACGGGGCTTCTCACAGTTCCAGCTGCACAATACGCTATTCATTTGTGTGTAGAAACCGAAAAGATATTTAACATTACAAGGATTGAGCACTCGTAAATAATTTGCTTTCCCTAATTTCTCATCAACAAGTTCACGTGAGGAAACTCTGCATGGTTTCTGCTAATCTGAAACGTATATTATCTTTCGTAAATATAATTTTGAGGGCGGCGTAGTTACTTCAGGTAATTTACGGCTAGTATCAGCGTTCGACGTCATGCATTCGATTTTGACAAAGCTAAGTTCAAAACGCACTTTTTTGTTAGGGAGCACATATTTGTCAACGCACGACAGCACCGAGGAGGAGAGCACTACAGTATTTCATCTCCACACCAGCGGGAATACGGACCCCTGACTGCGGTGTGGGGCCTGCGGTCGACACACATTGCTCTTTATTGTTTATTAAAACTGAGTCGTAAAACCGCGCCGTAAATTCTGCAGTAGAGAAGAATGACCTTCTTGAAGCGAAGTCGCGAAGCTCGAAAGAGCTTTTCCGATCAATAGACATTATTCATGGCTCAAAAAGATATTTACTTGAAATATTTTGTTAAAGAAATACCTTCATCTTTCACATCACTCAGATACAATAGCGGTATTGTTTAACGGTGTTCAGCTGCTTGCGTTGAGTAGTGCTTGTGCTGTGTACCGGCCTAGTGACCCTCGTGCTAAACGAAAAGGCAGTAACAAATTTAGGACTTCAATGATTTTTAATTATTGCATCCCACTCATGCTCATGTTTCTGGTGTGGAGCAAGCAATTGAGGTATCGTTTCTTTTGATGGACAATTACATGCAAGAGTATTAGTTTGTATCGTAATGTGATAATTATTTGTCTCTTAAAATATTCTGCAATAACAGATACTCTCATGCTATTTTTGAGGCATAGCAGAAAAATGTGATTTGCCTCATTCATGTGAAATGCGTAATCTTCCATTAGCACATAATATTTAATTATAAGTCAAAAATGGCTTGTAGTACGAGTCAGTTTGCTAAGCAAACTACTAGCATCGAGGATAAACTTTTTTTCCAGGTTTCCAAAAGAATTTTGATTTGCTTGAAAACGCTCATGTGACCTCAATGCATCCTCACAATTCTTCAAAGAGTTTTTCCTCAATCTTAGAGCTTATATTTTTAACACAGCAACTTGTCTGTTATCAATAAAATTGGTAGCACAAAAACGTGTTAAAAATGGCGTTATGAAACCTTCAGATCGAGTGTGCCCACACTGTGCACACTCACGCCAGTGACTTAAATATTAACTTGAATAA
The DNA here is from genome assembly GCA_014220935.1 of Platorchestia sp. MABIK. Lineage (NCBI taxonomy): Eukaryota > Metazoa > Arthropoda > Malacostraca > Amphipoda > Talitridae > Platorchestia > Platorchestia sp. MABIK. The sequence goes on along the minus strand of JACJUY010002270.1, from coordinate 27,878 downwards.
TAGAACTTGTGAAGCAAAGAAACGTTCCAAGCTGTCGAGAAGTGAAGCATTTTAAGCCCAGCTCCGCTAGCCAGGCTGGCCGCGCATGCAAGCGCGGACGTCATGAGAAGCTGTCACGGGCGTCGCCCTGCCGCAAACACTTGAAATAAATAAGGTCAGGTGTAGGCTTGAGATCAGCACTCCGTTTGATTTGAAAGGAGAAGAATTCAAGCCAAGTGTTTCTGATTTGCGGCAGCACCAAGAATAGTTCTTGAACCAGAATGCAGCAGTAATGAATTTTGAATGAGAGCAATACCAACTTTAAGACCGCTTCAATTTTGTAGGAGGTTGCATTGATTCAAAAGTGGCCTACAAACATAAAATATGAATATCGCGTTCATACTGTGAAAGCCACGCAGGTAAATGAAAAGTTATCTTTTGAGAGATCTCAAATTTGTTCACATCCTCAAGAAAATGCTCAAAGTTTTTCCGCGTATTGAAAACGCCGGTTTGAGTAAAGAGAGGGAATTTTGAAGTTATCAAGTCATCCGAGCTAACAAAAACTAAATCGTGATCAATCTAAAAACGATAAGTGAATTAATAATACAATTGAGCTGAATACAGTAAATTTATGTAATTTGTAATAATAAAAGTGAGGTAGTGATTAACGCAAATATTTAACTAATGTGATGTAAGGAAGTTCCCGATATAAAATGCATCAACGAATTTTATGATAACTTTAGAAAAATCCTACTATCAGTAAGTGCAGCAGCAGGTTTTAACCTAGTATTCCTAATAATTTAAGAACAGATTTTTATTGTAACTCAATTGCCTGCTGCTAAATTTCATTCGTAGATTTTATCTTCTAGATGGTCAACTAACATCCACAAGCATAACGTATTCTCGCCATTATAGTTAAAAAAAATTCTTACAGTTCAAAGTTAGGAAACACGGTCGTGTACTCTGCAACTGGTATTTTAAGACCTCTCTTCATTTGAGCCTCTTGGGGGAAAGAGTGGGTGGGAGTATCATCCTGCATTAATGTTGACTAGCCTTGCGAGTGGTAATTTTGTTGTAGATTATGTTTTCATGATCCCGCTACCGTCACCTGTCATCAGCTTCCTTCTTCATGCAACCTATAGGAGATCCAATCAGTTCACTACCAAGCACGTCTGCCAAAATATGACACCACCAACATCTTGTTGATGCTGCGGCCTGGGTTCGAGATTGCCCTCTCTTCATTCATAAGTCACCCATGTGACCTACCACGAGTTGCTCCCTGAAGATTTATCAAAAATATGAAAAGAAAATAAGTATACAAGCTTCCTCCCTGGTACCCACTGAACCCGTTTTACCTGACGATTCTTTGTTACGAGGTCGGAAATAGCGCTTGCGCCCGCGTGGAGAAGGGTTTAATTAACAGTTGTCTTTGGAACGTCACTAGTACCAACACCATCAAAAATTTGACCGCTGATGTTCAATGCGGATTTTTTTTAAGTTTCTTGGATAAATGCAAAAAAATTATTTTTTTAAATGTCGTGTTTTTGCCTTTTTTCTACGAGGCTTTCTTTTCCACCAGTCTAGCTTTATCAAATTCTTTTCGACAAGGCTATGAGGCTGGTGAGATAATTTGTTCTAGTTAATGTAGCAGTTTCATACGAATATTATATGGCCACTTATAGCTGCCGTTTTCGTAGTCAAGTGTCCCGTTTTAACAGTAAGACTATCATCGCATTGCGAATTGGCATTGATTCTAATGTTATTAATCTGCCACATTAAGTTGAAGTTATTCTTCGACTGCGGAAATATGCAGAAGCATTTGAACATGCGTTGTTCACACTAACTGCACTTATCACTCTAAATACTAGCCACTCAAAACTGGGCTAAATACAACATTAAATGCAAGAGCCTTTATTACAGCCTGCTCATCAAATTAATGAGGCCGGACTCAGTGAATTTCGCGCCGCAAAAATTCTTGGTATTTTCTTTTCCTTTTTATTTTTTTATTGTTTCATATTTTAGTAGATTTATGTGGATACGACCACACGCACATTAATAGTCCGCAAGGAGAGGTACGCATAAATTAGCAATTAGCTTTTAAATAAAGATCGTATTAATCAAATCAATTTACTGCGGCTGGATCGAGTCATCTGTCCACCACGCAAGTGAGCTCAACACAAGACCCTTGAATATCGTCTGGAGAACAAGGCCCTTGAATATCGTATGGATACTGGAATAAATTCCTCTATGGGAGTAATGATTCTGGAGCTTTACACTCATATGAATTTATGAATTTTTAATCCTTTTTCGTCCAGTCATTTCACTTTTTTTTGTTATATAAAATGCAAAGTTTGCGGAAAAAAGTCTTTGAATGAAGTCGTAAACGGAATTATTTCTGGGATTAATATCACTGTAGAAATAGGATTTCAGTGTCATTCGATGTAGAAACTTCTCTAATGATTGCCATAAACGCATTTTCGTTTTTTTTTTTCGTAAGTGTATAACTTCACCGTCTTTCCAAATAAAATAAAATTTGCTCTAAATGAAAATGGAAACGAATTAAAACTTTCAAATGTAGAGAAACAAATAAAATTATTCTCCAAACGATCTCAAAATGACTCATCTAACTCCAACACACTTAGAAATACAAGAAATATAATGCCATGAAGCTCGAAAAACATAATTTTATATCTTAGCTTTCTAAAGGACTCTCAGAAGTGCAATCCACAATTGTTTTTTTCGCTCTGACGCAAACAACAGGCAGATTGATGTGCCTGTCTGTCCAATGCGAGCAAGGAGCAGGAAACAATTAGGAGTTGTTTATCAGTAGCTTCTCACTCATAAGGACTCCAAATGAGAACAGATATTGCTGGGCCAATCGTGAGCAAGACCGTCCCCTTGCTCCACCTCTCCTCCCAGTTCAGGCGCACAGAAAGTGTCCGGATATCTCAGAAAATTTTGCTATGCATTCAAAATTTACAAAATACTGAAGATAGGATGATAAAATTCGAGGACACGACACTTAAAGTATACACAAGCATGTATATATATTTTGAACGCATTAGAAACTTAACACAAGTTACTCCAAAACCCTCAAAATAACAATACCAAAATGTAACCAGCCAGTATAAAATTTTTTACCAATAGTATATGGTCAATTGTGTGCCTTTTCAAATCGACTACCAGTTTCAATTTATTGTTATGATTCTAAATTAGGTTGATGCTATGTTCAGAAGCAATCTTGGTCCATCCCACACGATATACATTTTTAAATTCTACCAGATTTTTTGGTTTCTGGCTTTCTCTGTTGAATATGAGTGTAAAAGTATGTTCAAATATTCTCAATCAGATTGAGATCGGAAGCTGTGATGGCCAGTCTAGTGCATTAATTTTAGCGTTTTAAAGTCTGTTGTTCACAATCTTTGCTGGATCTAGGGATCTTGATCGTGCAGAAAAATTTACCGGCGTCCTAGGTTCAATTCCGCAGCATCTACATGTAAGTTAATCCAGAGCAATTGTAAGTAATCTTTCTTCATGATCCCATAAATTTTATGAAGGCTACCAGCACCTGCTGCACTAAATGAGCCTCATAGCCTGAGTGGACTTCCTCTGCTAGACGGTAGGAACGGTGATTTTAGGATTATTTATTCCACCAGTTTTGTAGAAAATGGGTTTTAATTCATTTAAGTAAAAAGTTTTTAATATTTTATTCGTCTAACTATAATATGCTACTCCAAAGAAAGGAGGCTTTTTATTTTTTTGTCTTGCAAACTTCGAGCACCAATTTTTCATTGGTAAAGTTACGTTAGAAGCGTCTCTCGTGGTTGGCGACCTTTCAAGTCAGCCACGTGCAAGATGTTCAACACTGTGGAGAGGCTGACATTCACATCGGGTTGGTACAACTGATTCTCAATATTTTTTCCGAATAAATCTAGGGTTTTCAAGGACTTGTCTGACTACCTTTTAACTTCTCCTTGCGTCGACGGTGTCTGGTCGGTCGGTTCGAAAATGATTGATTGTCCTGCCGCGATTCCTGCAATTCCCAATGTCATAAACTGTTGACCGTGACGCATTCAATTGCTGAGATGTTTTGGATTGGGTAATAACAATTATACTTTTCAATCAGTTTGGATTTGACAACACTTGATCCAGTTGGTAAAGAGGCTTGATATAAGGATTCAAATGGCACGAGTAATTCTCATCAACTTTTGAAAACATCGAATGATTTCAACACTTTCACCACAAATGTTTGAGAAAAGTTATTGCTGAAGTACCTTGATTCATTTCAAACCAATCTACAGTTGTGAACGAAAGCAATGTTTCGTCTCATGGCTTCAGATGCAAATGGAGACCAAAGCCAGTTGATATACCTGAGATACTTGAAGTTTTATAGTCACCGAAAGTACTAAAAGTAGTTGGTCATGATGGTATTAGTCTCCAACACGGAACAGACAGCTTCCCTCCTACACCACCACTGATCTGTTTGATAAATCTATCAACAGCCCACAACAAATTTCCTAACGGTGAAAACTTCACGTAATTAAACTGTTACACGATTTAGGTAGCATCAATACAGCATTAAATTACAGACCAATCTATCCCGTATCTATTATGCTCAAAATATTGGATCAGTAAGAAAAAACAACTCTCGACTCATTTGGATGAATCAACTTCGTTCTTATACGACAAACACCAGTATTCAAGGTGCATTACTTAACATCACATAAAAAATATACCATGCCATCAGCCCAAAAAACATCTCTTACTACTGTTTGACGTCACCAAAGCGTTCAACACAGTTGAGCATGAAAGACTTTTCAAGAAAATTTCAAACCTAAGGATAGACTCACACTGGTTTGAAAACTTCCTACTAAACAGCTCTCATGCAATATGCTTAAACAAGAAAATCTCACTATTTATACCAAACAAATGAGATACGCCTCAAGGATTAATTCTTGGCCCTCTTCTACTTTCTGTTTTCATAAATGGTTTCCTCGCCATGCCACCAAACACGAAAATCCCCACGTATGCTGACGATGTCACAGTTGCCGTGACGAATTTGACGGCTGCATGGCCAGATGTACAGATTAATACGGAGAGCGTCCTTGTTCCCTGAAATTGTAATATAACGAAAATGGCCTTCAACTTAAAGTCAGTGAAACCCCATACGTTATTTTTGGGTCTCCAATTGAAATTAAATTATGTGAAAAGTTAGTCTCATGTAAAATGTAATGGGTCGGAGAAGAAAAAATCGACCCAGTAGACAAAGTAAATAACAAGTTTGACAAAATATGTTTTTCAAATAGAACATGGGAACAAGATGCAACAAAATGGGCGGAACTTTAGTGTTATTCCCCTAAATTAAAACAACACTCGACAAAAAAATAAGGTTATTTAACTTTCAGTTTCAAGTATTATAGCGCTCTGATCACTGCGGCCCATTCTGGGACACAAGCTTCAATTTCTTCAAATTTAATTTAAAAAATGCACGAACTATGCATCTAATTTTATGTGTAAAAAAATCAACAAAAACGATCACAAAACCTCTTTCCTAATGAAACTAAACTTGACCCTGTATCAGAAAGATCCCTCATTTACAAAACCATGTTCTCATCCCTTTACCTCCCTCAGAGTAATACCGCTGTTGCAAAATTTTCCACACATTATTCCAAACAAACAGACAAATCGGAGGAAGGATGTTTTAGTAACACAGCTACCCATAATCTGATGTGGAACTGAAAGCTCTCTCAGTTTCAGGTATTCCGGTGCAATGTAAAACTTACAAACCGTGGCTCTGTGCATTTAAAACTCACAAACGGTGAAAGAATTTAAAGTGGACGGGATATGCCATTTCGACTCTCTGCCGTAGAAAAATACAAACCTTCTTTGAAATCTTTTGAGCCCATACATTACGGTTATTCTCAACACTAGTAATTGTTTAGTCAGGTCTGCAATTTTAATTCAGATTCATCCCATTGTGCGGTTACTTTACAATTTCGTTGTTCTGGAGATTTTGCAATATCTTACGTTTTGTTTCATATGCGCTTTTGAAATTTTTTTACATCAATATGACCACATTACATATGTTATCTTCGAGTTTTTTACATTATCTTTTATGGTTAGAAGATTATGAACGAAAACAAAATTATCGAGGTGTTGGGACACTTTTTGAAGGTTCTTTATGATAACCAGTTAAGGCAAGTTTTACATTTAGAAAATTTAATTTTGCCCGACACTACTAAAAAATGAATAGGGTAGGTTAAGCCCGTAAAATAATATCATTCAACGTAAACTGATTACGAGGATAGTTTTAAAATAATATCACTCTCATCATATTGGATCATGAAGTTCGACTCAATTGTTATCTGCTAAGGCTGAGTAAATATCAAGGAAACGAAGATAACTGAAACTATTAACAATTCTACTTCAATTTGCAGAGGACAAAAACAGGAAGTACAATAAAAAGATCAGTCTTGGTTCTTCAGTTTTTGTTGTTTGAATCAAAAAAGAAATCGTATCACTTTCTAATGAAAACCGCGTTCCAAAAACCATTTCACTAAGAATACTATAACCTAGATACATGTGTTTAACTTCAATCGAAGATTTTGGTGAGGTCTAAAAGCCCACATTTCCTTGAAGAAAACTAATGAAAAAGTGTCGTTTTATGGACTACAAGAGCTCAAGACTGTTAACATTTCTCGCGCTACTAGCGAAGTTATGATAAATGAAAGTTGAAAAAATATTGTGTAAAAATCAACTGAAAGCTTTACTGAAGCTCAAGCTCGACACTCCTAATTAGTAAGTTTATAATTTGAATGGATCAATTCTTGTGAGATTAGCTGCTTTAGAAGTTTTGCACATAAATTTGTACACCTTGCTGACATACTGCTGCTCCTTAAACAATGCTGCTGGTCTATGAAAGTGGGGAGGAAGGAAAAAAAGAAGACGCATAGTTCAATGCATCGTCGCACTAATGGAAAATTAGCATTTTGCAGAAAGGAAGATGCCAGCAACAAATCCGTTTTGACCCCCACTGGCCTTAGGACAAATCATACTGAAGGAGACACGACGCTCAGCAGGCACTGCAGCAGCAGGTGTTGCGACTGCAGGGCATCTCAAAGCCCAACCACAAGCAATTTGCGGGACCAGTGCAGGTCTCGCGCTCTACTGTACCTGACGCACGCCACTCATCGAGGTCTACCTATCTGATAGTCACCTGTCGGGACTATCACTATCAGTTCAACACTCGGCAAACGTGGTCAAAGTATATTTAACTTGATAATGTTGCAATTATTCAATATTGATTTTTATTGATAAACTCTATTGCATTTCACACGGGTTTTATTTATTTGGCCTTGGTTCGACGAAAGAATCCCATACTTACTATGTATTAGAATACAAATTAATGGCTATATTCTAAAGAATATGGCCAGAATATGGGAAACCTAGTTTTCAGCGTTTACCATTGTTAAGTGGCTTTACAATTTACAAACTCAAATGAAATTATGTTTAAGCAGCTACTCGTACGGTTAATGGAGCAGTATAAATTTTCTTAAACAAATTACAGTATTTGAACCTGAGTTTCAAGTGCGTCAATTTTTTTCCTTTAAAACAGCCACCATGTGTGCATTTCCAAATTTTTAAGTTTTACTCGTGCAGTCGTCAAGTTTCAGCAAGCAAGGTTTCGTATAAGAAAATGGCCGTAAGGGTAGAGTGAAGCATGAGTTTAAATTTCAATTTGAATAAAAACACATTTCCTGCCTGATGAACGTACTGCTCACCACACGCAAGTGTCTGAGAATTCACAACGTACTAACTCTAGTCTTGAGGTGCTGTGAAGAATGACACTCGCCTTAATTTGAAGTCAGTTCTTCACAAACAATCAATATAAGGTTATCTTGAAGCTAAATATGTTTCCGCTCTCTGGAAACCTGTTAATGACAAGGAAGCCAGGAATCGCCCGGGCTTGATATTGGTGCTTTGTTGAATACTGAATGAACTCTATTTACTATACACTCTTAATTTTATTAAATCATTTTGCATCATAATGTTGCACTTTTGTCAGTGTGTAAAGAAAATTTGCTCGTCTAAATTTTGGAACTTTTGTTGTTCGTTGAAAATTATATGACATTCAGTGTCAACTCCATCAAATTTTTAACACTTTATTTCACTAAGCTTGTTTATTTCATAATTCAATTCATGTATTTCAGTGAGTAACATCTGCTCTCGACCCTATGAACTGTGACCCCTGCCATCTCCTTCACAGAGCAATAGTTCAATTTGAGTCTCGCCTTCCCGAGCAGCAGACCATACCTCCTGTTTTGCACTTAAATCTGCGATATGATACGGATTTTGTAGGCTTGTGCAAGCTCTGTGAGCATGTGACCTCAGCAACATTATGCATTTTTGCCTAACGCTTCTCATGCATCTTTGACATTCAACGACTGTAGAACGTCATCGATTCTCTTCAGGGTATCTGTAATATGATCACGCTGTGTTTATTCTGCGTTTGATTTTTTCTTGATAACACCCTGTATCTAAGTAGTTTTAAAACTATTTTGCCGTAAGAAACCTTTCATGATTCTTATGTATGGGCATAATTTAGGCCATGTTATAGGATTAATCTATGCAAAGAAATCGATTTAATAAAGTGCATGCAAGCTTCTTGCTCAATCAGAATCACTTCTGCTTTCGAAAGGAGGCCGCTGAAGTCCCCTTTCTACAAACCAGTTTAAAAGCTCGAGATTACACAAGAAAATAAATCATGCAAAATTTGCTTCGTGAACACTTTTCTGACATGAGGCATAAATAATTTATGCTTCATTATTGAATTCTTAACTCTGACTGATGATAACAGCGCCCACCAAAACCTTTGATGTCTCAGCAGTTTCAAACACCTGCACCTCGACACCTAACGAAAACTTGACATAGCTCTCGTCCACTCGACTCTAATCCACCCAGTATTCCCACTCCAAATACTCTCACTATCAAGCATGCATTACTACACTCCAAATTACGGAATCGCAGGATACAATACTTAACGTTCACTCCTCAGCCCAACTGCACCGCACAGCGAACATTCCTCCTATGAACACCGTACTATGCAAACTCGCATAGAGAATTTGGAACAGAGTATAGAGATATGCATCTCACTTGTACCTCCCATTCCTGCACTACGCAATCGAAATCAAATAGAGATATTTATAACTTTGAAAACCAAAGCAAACGGTTTCCAGCGGTGGTCAAAATGCACCAAACGCCAGACGTAAGATAAGCACCCCAATAACTTAGCCACTATATACCATCGACGCTAAAAATATCAGTTGCCAGCAGCCTCTCGCACTTCATCTAAATCCACAATTCCAAACAGCATCATGAACGCGAAATGGATTCCCGTCTCCCAGGCCTAACCCGAACGGATACTAACCTAGCACTTCCTCAGAACCTCAAAATATCCTCAAATTCCTGCATCATACGAAGTGCTCATCTTTCCACCAACCCTCCCTTTATCGCCCTCTTCATCCATTTCCCACTTCTCTTCCCAATACACCTTAATTGTGCTAAACTCTCTTTCTCATCTTTCCTGTTTTTAAAATCTTGAGCCATCGATGATGCAATCTCTCACCGCCGAGCTGTAAATTTATCAGCGGGCAAGTGCACGCTTTATTGCACTCGTGGCAGAACAGCCTGCGTTTGCCTCGAAATTATTTTATGAATTTATTTTTTACACTTATATTCATCTAAAGAGAGAGCGTTATCATACTCAATGAAACGTAAAATACAATGATTTGTGTGCAACCATAGGAACGACCTCACGCGATAGTTCGAGTACCAACATGAGAGTGGATGCCCAGGAATGAAAATCTGCCCTAATTTTTGCACCTATGACTGGAACGCTGCAAGGCCTCGAGGAAAAGAAAAATGGTTTCGACTCCACAGCGAGAAATACACTGGAACATTACGCCACATGTTTCCTCGTAAACGTCTCGCAGTGACGCAGCACAGGGATGAGAGAAAACTCGCGGTTCTAGAGCATAGTAATCTGCGCACCGTACTCGGCGTACAGTCTTGCCTGCATGGTAATCTGCGTATCGTGCAGTCTTGCTTGCATAGTAATCTGCGCATCGTGCAGTCTTGCCTGCATAGTAATCTGCGCATCGTGTAGTCTTGCCTGCATAGTAATCTGCGTATCGTGCAGTCTTGCCTGCATAGTAATCTGCGCATCGTGCAGCCTTGCCTGCATAGTAATCTGCGTATCGTGCAGTCTTGCCTGCATAGTAATCTGCGTATCGTACAATCTTGCCCTCTCAATCCTCCAATGTATCGTAAAGTCTCTAACTTCCAGGAAGTCACGTTGTTAATAGCTAAGAAACGTCGTCAACAGTATCTGTCTTGGATGAATCGTTGCTAAAAGGATGCCGTATAAAACGTGCTGATGACGATCGAAGTAGCCATTCGCCTCGCGCACTCAAATAGCCGCGGAATGGCTGTCTGTTCTGCAAAGCGCCAGCTGTTGCTTGTCGTTGTTGTTACTTATCGACTTCAGTTTGCAGGAGCCTAATTTCCAAACAATTTACGTCGTTTTTGCGGTGTTGCTAATAGCGTATACTTCAAGTCGATTTGGCTAAGCTAACATTGTATTATCTCTGTAGGCTTGCCAAATTGCAAGTTCTTTATGTCTTCAAAAATTTTTTCTGAAAAAACACAAATTTGGTCGTGTGCGAAGTCATCAAGTAGATATGTTAAAGAAGAACATACGCTGCCAGCTGTACTGCTTCGACTACATAATTTACTAGAAAATTCATCCCTTAAGTGGCACGGATGGCACGCGCGAAGTACCATAACGTTGAATAAAAGCAGTCGCGTAATATTAGTTATCCTATATTGCGGAGGAGCGGCGAAGTTGACAAATGCGAAATGGTTGACTGTGATTCCCTTGACGCAATGGTAAAATGCAATAATATCTGTAAATTGCGTCCCTAATACAGCCCTTCATTAAAGGTTACTGGGTGTAGAGTTGGTTATTTTCAGGCGTCATTTCGTTCAAAATATAAGAAGAAATTAAGGAATAAGTCACGACCTTCACTCTCTCCTTCGCTCAAACTCCCCGCGCACAACTTGCTGCTCTATGAAAGTTTTACTCGCAGGGCCAAAAAACACATCGGAGAAGACAATGTTCGTACCCACTGACAATCACTTTTATTTGGGAAAATTTCAAAAATAATAATAAACGTATTTCAGACTAAGTAGTATTTAAAGACAGCGAACCCAAGTAACGAACTGAAGGTGTTTTGAAGCACTGTATTATGAAAAAATTATATGCTTAAGAGATAATATGCGCCCTACGAGCTCGTGCTTTACAGCCTTACAGTGAAGCTCTCGAGTCTCTTTTCGATCACAGCCAGCAAGACTCCAGTCTACCACTGTAAGACAACAAACTTCCATAGTTAACTCCAGCGTCGTCAAACGGTATGCCAGGCTTGTCAAGACTTGAGGCAAGAGGCTCTGCTTTGGCTGGCTTCAAAATTTTCAACCTACAAGTATCTCACTCCTCAGCGTCTGCTGTAGTTTATGGACATACTGTGCTGCTAAAACATTGTGTTTCAGAGCTAGTCTTACAACGTGGAGCCATACTTAACCTTGAAATTACTTCTACCATACCTGCCGAGCATTTCATTTTCTATGTGTGGTCCAAAAAATACTTCAAGTACTCATTACCCACTACTGAAACTCAGTTCTCACTTCTTATGCGCGTTACAATTTTGCCGTACCTCCTCAAACTTCACGGCATCAATCCATGTCATTCCAAATATACTTCTCAAGTATCTCATCTTTAACAAGTTCAATAGCCTTCCTCTAGCAGTCCCAGCCTACACGTCTCGCAGCATTTAAACGATGAGAAGAATTATATAAAAATTTTTTGCACAAACAAGCCTGAAAAAGTAATCCTCGTCCCTTGAGGCTAGAATTTCTTAAGTGAATTGAAATGTCGAAAAATCTCACAGTAAGAAAGATGTCGCTGGAAGCACATCTATTGAATCAGTTCCTTGACTCTTGTGATATTCAGGGTTGATAACTCCAGACAAGTGACACAATGAAGTCAATACATTGCTCAGTTCCGCCTTTCTGTGCTAAAAAACTCGCTTAATGGAGTCACTAAGTCTCTTCCTTATGTGGTTACCAGGAAGCCCCTGCCTTAAATTTCCAGGAAACATCGCCTGGTTCCAGCACGGAGGAATGAACTGATCAGACTTCATGTGCCTTAATCATAATAAAAATTTCAGAAAAACAGATTTCCTCCGTAAAATACGGGGTTGTGGATAAGAATTCGAAGAAAACTTGATTTTCTGGAAATCCTCTCTTGCCATTCTCAGTGTAATTTGGAATGAACATTGATCCATTAAAGTCTGAGTAAACATTAGGTAACATTCTCCAGCGAACGTTAACTTTCAAGTCTCGTCCAAGCAGTGTCCAGCTGTGACATATTAGTGAAGTGATTCTTTCGATTATCTTCTTACTTCATTCAAATTGAATAGCGACTACTGAAAACTACAAACCCTGCCTCCAACAAACAACAAATACCATACAAGCACCGAGCAGCGGCGAGTGCCGCGAAACAAAAGCGGTTGTACTCACAGAGTGCGGAGACTACGCAGCCCTGAGAACGCCAACGGATGCAGGTAGGCCAGTCTACGGTTGTTCCGCAAACTCCTGGGGCAAAACAAACCTTCAATGTCAGTCAAGGTACATTTGAATGGAAAAGAAACGATGAGGCAGCAAAAGCAATTATAAAAGAGAAATCCTCATCAATGGAATTGCTTCATGAGCGTGTCAAATAAGAGTGGCTAAAACATCGGCAATACACTAAGGTATGACCCTCATGTCTCCCCGAGGATGTCCTTGTTGAGGATTATCTGGGTCAAATTACGAACCTTCTATTTACAGTACACTCGCAGCTAACCGTAGCAGTTGATGCTTTTTCTCATAACAAATTCTAATCATGATCATACGCTCTGCCCCTACATACATTCGTTTTGCATGACAATATTAACTTATTTGGGCTAACCGTGTTTTGGACCGTGTGTTCAGTAAGTGATCAGTATACAATGTGTTCAATACAATGTACAAGCACGTTTTACGCGTACAATGTTATCCCGTCTGAGTATCATTGTTTGGATAACAATGTCATGTTCGGAACAACATTGTTAATCCAATTGTTGACATTGTTTATGGGCTAGGGTACCCATGATAAGACCACGTGAGTGTGATGCTCATGACGCGATTAGCACGAAGCGCATTGTTTATTCAAGTGTTCAGCAGACAGTGTGGACTTCCGTGTACGTTGAAAATCATGTACAGTTCCAACACGCCTAAAAGGTTTCAACTTGCCAGCGGCGGGAACCATTAGGCTTGTGACGCCATGGAATTTCATGATTGTCTAGTACTTTTTGATGGTCAGAATTTGACTCGTCAACCTTGGCGAAAATGTTTGGCCAATGATTTATTGAAATGCAACGACGGCTTACTTCCACCGTCAGGATTCATTTCTTGGTCTCTTTATTGCGCACAATGAGAATGAACTGATCTCATCCTCAGACACGACGACACAACTTCAGCTAAACTTAGAACTCCAGAAACAGCCGTCTCGAAGACATGCTATACCAGGCCTAGTGTAGGCCACACCATCCAATTACTTTGAACGCAACTTTCTTTTACAAAAAGTAAAAAAACTCCAAAAACTGACGTAACAGGTTAAACATCGAAACGTGGCTTCAAATATTTAGCCCCAAACTCCAAATATCAGATCTTTGAAAACATTAAACTGTGCCACTGATCTACTCGTGCTTGGTTAAAATATAGCATGGAACAAGGCAAAAGGAAGGAATGTTAAGCATTTTCTTCTTTGTTATCTCGAATTTGCCTCATAATAACACTATAGAACTACTTATGAACACTCAAATAGACAGTCAAAAACAAACGAGGGTCTCTGCACACGCGAAATTCTCCACTCTAACTCGCTAAGCATGTCTTGCGTCCACACTCTGCAGACAACGCACGTGCCAGAAAATTGTCCAAAATTGCACTGCATGTGTCCCGGCCACAGTGTTGGTGTGCCTCTCAATAAATCCGAGCTCAAATCCCTCACAAAATTGCATGGGCTCTCTGGGAACAGAATTATGTCTGCTGATGATACGACAAAAACCCTAAATCCTCTCATTTGTAGTTCATTACGACAGCAAAAGCATAGAACTGGCAGTATGATCTTTATCCCATAGAGCCCCTCGCTTTCCCGTTCTGTTATCGCAATATTCCGGAAGACATCCCGGGCATGCGGGAAAAACATCGTCATCAATGCTACCTAAAGTTGATTTTGAATGCCGTTGAGTTTGCAACACTCAATGCTGTGGAGAGAGTATTATTAGGCAATACTCTCAGTAAGCTTCATTCTAAACTCCATTAACAGAGTTGAAAAACGAAACCGTCAGTTTCGAAGTCAGGAAAATGTTTTATAGAGCAGCTCAGAAATTTCCAAAATTGAATGCATCCTTAATGCGTGAGTTTTATGAATCCACAGAGCGTTTGTAGGAAAGATGAAAAGAAAGTCTGAGATTTTAGGCAACTAGTCGAGATCGAGACAAGTGTTAACGTGTCTTTGTGAAGCCCTTTCTTTTTATTACACTTCCGTTTCCGCGAGGCTGCATCGTGAATATAGAAGATCTTGTTTGAAATGTTTTCCCATTGCCATGAAGCAACGATTTCGAATGTGATAATTTTTTCACACTTCCCTGAAATTATAATTTTTATAATACCCTGCTTTTAATCCATTCCTACGCACATACTCGTGCGATGCTGTTAGCAGGACTTGTTACACCAAAAATTCCAACAAACGAAGGACATCACTTCAAGCCAAGCTACAGGCCAGACTAGAAAGCATGCGACGGGACTCCATTACTGCGCCACATTGTGCGGAATGCTTTTCTTCGTATCAAATTGTGCCCCTGGAGCCACGCGTCTCCGAGCAGCTACAGCTTATAGGAATTTGGCCGGGAAATTTGATCTTCAATAGGAAGACGTTACTGTAAACCGTCTAATTTGATGTGCAAAATGGCTCATTTTCTCGAGAAAAGAATTTAAACAACTTCCTGACGCTCCCTGACTTGGAGCGAGTGAAAAATATCGTGGAATTTTGATGCGCCCGACAAGAAACATGACAACCAGTTGAGGAAAAAATTAAATCCCAAGAGACGCCCGGCAACAAAAGAATGTGACATCCTCTTGATATTAATTGCGGGGCTGACTCTCAAGAACTCTTCCGCACACGACGTAGCTCTCCGAGACAGTGGATTCGCTGTAATTTTTGGCTTTTTTCAAGCTCTAAAGTTAACTAAAATTAATTTCTGGGACTGCTCCAACGTTATTCAAAAAACAGGGATGAGCTCACCATTGATCAACTGTCTTAAAAATTACTGCCCAGTATTGTGACAAGGTAAGTTACTATCCAGTATTGTGACGAGGTGAGTTACTGCCCAGTAATGTCACGAGGTGAGTTACTGTCCAGTATTGTGACGAGGTGAGTTACTGTCCAGTATTGTTACTGTACTATTCCAGTATTGTTATTGGGAGTTACTGTCCAGAATTGTTATTGCGAGTCACTGTCCAGTATTGTTATTGTGAGTCACTGTCCAGTATTGTTATTGTGAGTCACTGTCCAGTATTATTGTGAGTCACTGTCCAGTATTGTTATTGTGAGTCACTGTCCAGTATTGTTATTGTAAGTCACTGTCCAGTATTGTTATTGTGAGTCACTGTCCAGTATTGTTATTGTGAGTTATTCAGTATTGTTATTGTGAGTCACTGTCCAGTATTGTTATTGTGAGTTACTGTCCAGTATTGTTATTGAGAGTTACTGTCCAGTAATGTTACAAGGTGAGTTACTGTACAATAAGTTAAGTTGAGGAACAGTCTGTTTTACAATCGTACTTTCATTTGTCAAACAACCAACAAAAAGCTAAAGAATCAGTTTAGCGATTCGTGTGTGATAAGAAATACTCACAGTTTGCCAAACTCAGAGCCTTGGAATTCGTTCTCTGCGATGCTCTCTAGTCCGTTGCTCGCTAGCAGCCTGAGGAAAGCAAATCTGCGTTTTGAGACAATCTTGCTGAGGCGGACTGGGACAGCGTCAACACAAATTGCCATAGAAATGAAGCCCAGAGCTAGAATATTTTGACTATAGGGAGACATCCGATCGCTTCACAATATGAGTTTTTCTTTATAAGTCTTGCATGAATAGCACACGAAACTTCATTCATTTATTCATTCTCTTTAAACTAATTTTTCGGTGTTATGGATCGGAAAATTTTTTATTTGGTTTGTGTTTTTTCGAATATTGCTTTTCGAAACTCTCATTTCCACCATTGAGATTCACCTCGTTGTAAAGTTAAGGCATTGAGTAATAGCAGTATCCCAAATCAAGATTGTAATTTCCCACAGCTCAAATTGACACAAAATACGCACAGATAACTGAAGATATTTACGTTTTTCTCATCATACCACAAATTTGAAGTCGCGCCGAGCCACAGAGCAATAGAAGACGCACTACATGCAGCGAGAGAACAGCTCTTTTGATGAGTTACTAAGCGCGATTATTGCGTAGAAAGCTCATGACGGAGTGATCGCCGATCGCCTTCATGGGAACATTGCCACCCGAAAGGAACGCATGTTCCTGGCGGTCGAGCGTATATCTGATACTAAGGCAACAGCAGTTGCAATATCAAGCCATGGAGCTTATACGCGTTCCGAAACAAACCCAGAACGTGTTCGTGCGGGCTTTATTGACTGGGAAGCTTACAAAACTGCTCTAATGAAAGCCATGTCATAAATCGCAGGCACCTCATACTCGGCTCAAATGAGCGATGCTGGAAGCAGCAGCTTCGCTCATCACCGGCGCTTGGTGACGAGCGGCGTGAAGTGAAGTTTGTCTCTGCAGCTCGTGCGAACGCAAACTCATTTCAGAGAGTGGAGGTGAGCGGTGCTGGCTGTCACATTCATTCAGATGCGTGAGAGTGAACTGTGTAGTGAGGCTGACTGCCTCGTTCAGACGTCGTGCGTTTCTATGGTAATAGTGAATTTGCAATTCAGATGTCCGCGCTATGCAATCTATCCAGTCTCTCTTTCTTGAGCGATGTCTTAATCTGGACGCTAGAAGAAGTACACTGGATAATTCCGAAGGTGCATGGTAAAAATTTGCGATAAAAAAGAACTTTATGTAGTCTGAATAGAGTACGCCTCGTTATCACTCGTAACTGTTGCATGTATAGACTGCGAACACACTGTAGAACACGCTGCTACACTATGCTAACTTTGAACAACAAATAAAAATGTTCATAAGTACATATTAATGTGCACGTGAAGAAGTGCATGCTCCTCCTTCCTTTCATTCGAAGAATAAAGTATTAGAAATCTCTTTGGCCGAAACTCTCGCATAATATCACGTTGCAGTAGATAAATCTGTATAACTTAGTTCATTGGTGCAATTGATTAACTTTTCATTTGGAAATAACTAATAACTTTATTCAGCGAGCACCTAATGGAATCATGTTCAATCAGGAAGGAGATTTGTTTTTAAATCCGATTGCGATTAGTGAAGCCCTACGCTCAAATCTTTCTGAACCAGAATTTTAATCTTGCTCAAGACTCATGAAGTACAAGTTCCATGCTCCTGTCTAACAGTCAACGTGTTCCACATCATTTAGCGTAAAGGAGTTGTACCTGGCAAGTTGAGAGACTCAAGTAGATAGGCTTTAAAAAATCCTGCTAATTAAAAATTGCCCCCGACATCCAGCACATTAGCGCAGTAATGCCCTCGCAGAGCTGCTAAGTTCGCGTGAGGGCATGTCGCAGCAGTTTCTGCCGTGTGGCTGCGCCAAACTGCTCCGCGCAACGCGCCTTTGCATTGCTGGCAGCTACGTGCGGTAAAGTGGTCATGTTTGTGCAGCCGTTAGGCGCTGCCAGTCTCAACAATGATTCGCTCGTTGTAGGCGATTTGCCCAGATCAAGGTGGTGACTTTCGATAGCGTAACGATGTAATAGCATATAGTAGAATAGTGTTTATAAAGTTCAAATAATATTTTATGCAGCTCCATTGAAAAAGTTATTTACTTACATCAGCACTATCATTGTGGAATCTGATGCTCATATATTCGTGAAGTCCTATAGCTTTTAGGTATTTTTTTAGTTTAGTTTTAATTTGATGTCACTAAAAACTCACAGTTGATCCGCCCTCACGGAACGGAAGCGGTTTCCCAGCGTCCGCATTTTGTAGTTCCTCTCAAGGTCGCTGAAATAAGAGAATATTGTCAGACACCTTTATTTAATACTAGGATTTACGTCTTGTAGAAGAGCACACAAGTTAACAGATATAAATTTATTATCCACCAGAACTTGAGGAAAAATGAATGATGAATTAAACATATTCTATTTTAAAATGAAGCATCAACAGTAATGTCAACAGTTTTTGGTGTGAAGAAGTGACAAACGCTTTTATTGTGCCGATGGTTCGCTTGCGATGAAATTCCTACTGTAATACATGGGGTGAATTGCAACTGATCACCACCTGATGACATCGAGTTGCCTCGACTTGGCTTGTCGATTATCGATGCAAACACTCTAGTTTATTGAGGAGGAAAGAATTCCACGTCCTCCACCAGGAAGAGTTTCTCTCAAACGGGCAGTAAAGCTGAAGTAATTTCACTGCAGCATTCATCATCAACTGATGAATATTCCTGCGTGCCTTACTAGTTTATAAATTAAAGCGTGTTATTTCGCTATCTGATTGAAGCAACTTCACGGCAAAAGCAGAACTCGGATAACAAAATCGCTACACTTGCCTCATAGTCTGTCAAAGTTAATTAGTTAAGCTTCATGTCTCGCACCTGAGTCCGCCCCTGATGCTAAATATGGCTGTAAGAGCACAGGTGATGTTAAAGCAATCAGCTCGCACATCTCTAAGCCAATAATGGAATTTCTAGTTCCTTTCTTCTCGATAAAGAAAAATGATGGAACTCAACTCCTTGTTTGTTCCAGTTTAATTTACATTAGTATTAATTTTATCGATTGAATGCGATACGAGTCCTTAATTCGGAGCAGTCACGATATTCTCTGATGTCTCATGAAAAAACACATGGTGGAGACGAACTCGACTATGTAATTCATCAGCTAGCTGCGTTTCTCTTATTGGTTTTCCTAAGCTCCACTTAGAACTCATTAAATGAAGATCCTGGGGATATCCTCAACGGGTAATTTTGTCATCTTCTATGTCATTGCCGCCCATGTATAAAAATGAACATTGATGACAGAAAAGTCTTGAGATGGGTCAAAATAGCACGTCATCCTGGCTTCATTGTCACGTAAAGTCATTAGGATGTTACAGCAGCTATGGTTCACTGGCGAGATGTCCAAAACAGTTTCAGAAGAAGGTACATAATACATTCAAAATCAAAGAAAAAAGACAGATCAATCTGACTTTTGAGGAAAAAGAAAGTGACTTAATCGACGCCTTCTTTTTTTACCCACAGAACAAAGCGGGTGTGTTGACATTTTGATACATAGTCAACGTTACAATAGTAAAGTGAACAGTGAAAAATTGCATCTACTAACAGGACTAAAGGGTGTAAAATAATAACTTCAACTCATAACTTGACAAGATTCCTCAACGTCTTAACTGTAATTCACGTGGATATTCTTTCTATACGTTTTGAAACGGTTATTTTCCGCGGAAGGACTTTCTAATCGAAAATTACGACGATCTTTCGAGGTTAACCGAGCGAAAGGCAAATTACAGCTCAGCTGAATTAGGCCATCAAGATCTTATCACCGAACCTTAATTTAAGAGAAGCGGCGACGAGAGCTAAAATATCGTTTCTATATGGTCACTAGAAGCGGTGTTCTCGCTGGTTAGCAAAACTGTGCAGAATGGCAAGTGGGTAACAAGTACCCACCAGCGCATCATCAATAACGAGAACATAGTTCAGATAGGAGCGCGGTTTGACATCCCGTTTAAGAATAAAATGCAATAGCGATTATTAATGTAATGGGCAAAATCGGGAAAGTTTAACACTTGAAATGCGACGGGTTAAATTGAAGTTCATTTTTCAATCCGAATTAATGTCAATTCAATTGATCAATATGAGAAATGACAAACAGTAAATGGATCGTGCCTGCATTAAATTTTGAGTGAGTATTTATGAGAATTAAGTTTGTGAGTACTGGTCGGTCAGCAGCCTAATGAAAATCCCCTCAGTGACCACCGGTGGCTCACGTAGCAGTTCATGAGTTAAATCGTTGAAGCAATCAAAAAGTTTAACCGAATTGAAATCATGCACACGAATAATGATGTTATCCTACGCAACCCAGTGAAAATGTTTGTATATCTGATTTACATAAAATTCAAATGCACATCTAATTTAAACAACATTTTACATGTTTACTCATAATAAATTTGGACTACGATAATATGGTAAAAATAATTGCGCTCAGTTTCAGTGGGAGTCTGTATGGTGCTCCTGCTCTCCCTCCACGACAACAAGCATCAATAATTCCGCAAAAAAAACTCTCACAACAAACCTCCGTATTTCATAAACGACAGCTTAAAGGTTTGCACCGAGCTGGGAAATTTGCCAGGGAAGTGTCTCAAAGGATGGTCATTGGACTTTTACCAGTTCAGTGAACAACTGCTCAGTGGAAAAAATAGTGAAGTGAAGTCATGCAGTGTTAATAGTGACCGATCTAGAATTCTGCATACTCACGACAGGCGTTCCCAAAACTATTGGGGAAAGCAAACCAGCAGAAAAGTGTTCAGCAGTTGACTGGTAATAATGTTCAGCGAAAGTCCTAGGAAAATTTCCGCGCCCAAGAACTGTAGGAATGGGTTAGAGGAGTTTTGCCGCATGCACGAAATCGCTGGTCAGTTGAGTTATTTGAACAAAAAAAATTCCAATTTGCAATAAAACAGGGACTGGGCGTAGAGCTGTGAAAGTACGTCCCATGATCAGATGAGTCAAAGATCACCCATGACCCTGTGCCAGGAAGATAGCCGAGTTCCAGTGAGGCGAGAAGCCCACGGAGCTTTAGATCTTGCGATAATTTTTCCGACATTACAGGATTCTGGCCGCAGTGTAATGATCTGGTAGTGCTCATGCAGTCGGGATTAGGTTTGGTAACCTTGGGTACTTACAAAATAGAGTTTCAGAATTATTTCGACATCATAGGCGACTAAGTACGCCTGTTTGTCGAATTTTATTTTCCTAAAGATTGCAGTGTTTTTTAAGACGATTTTGCGTGCGTCCACAGGTCTCATGTAGTGCGATATTGGTTCAAAGATTGTAGGGCATCAATTTCTTATCATATAGGGATTGGCCTCCACAGCTTCAAGATCTAAACCCCATCAAAAATTCGTGAGACCAACCAGCGAGAGATATGAGAGCCACATTTGAAGACCTTTCTAAACGTTTACAAGTACTTGAGACAAATATTCGATTAGATTGCTCACTAAGTCTTGTAGAATCGACCTCTAACAAAATGAGGACTGCAATCTATGTACAGGTTTTTAAAAATAACTAATAATCTTGATTGTTTTCATTTCATCCACATTTTTTCACAGTGCGACAAACATTTTGGCCGAGTAGTGTACGAGCACAAAACCAAAAATTTATGTAAACATTTTAATGGTACATTGTACTTCGAATTAACCTGCTAGCGTGCACCAAATGTCTCGAATGAAACTGCTGCACTCGTACCGAACAATTTATATACTTTTTATCGCGCATCTCTCGTCACTTTCTCACAAAGCTGAAATTCACTTCTTGTGTTTTCGAGATTACCAAATGCGCTACCTTTGTTTGCTGAGTGCTATGTCTCTTATATCTCTCTATCTTCAATGAAAAATAAAAATGTCATGTAAGTAAAAAAAGTGTGTTGCGATGGAAGGAAAACTTTGAGACTCTCAAACACATGATTCCCATATCTCTTGTCTGAGTTTAACGTATCGACTTGACTTTCACTCACATTGTAACAAATTTTCAGGGGACTCAACTGCACCTCGTCCTCAACCTGTCACTACTCCCAGCAGATATAAGGAGTACACCGAGTTATTGCTGATACTATTATAAGCAATTTCATTACGCTTCTCGACTAGTAAAATTCAACTGCACGCGAACAGAACATAAAAGCTCAAATGCACTGTGCGATAGCAAAGCGCTCGTTGCTCTCCGCAGCTCAAGTCTATTTCTGTACCTTTGACCCAAATCTGGCATCATGACTTGATCCTGGGACTTACAAGGATTGGAATATTATTCAGCCGTTTCTTTCAGGTATTTTGAGCCACTGTATAAAAAATTCCGCGCAATGGTAATCACACATGAATATTTCATTGTTCAAGTTATGTGGAAAAATCAGCGTAAAAATTAAAAAGGGTTTAAAGTTTATTTCAAAATTTCTCATATTGAGGGGAGGAAATCGAGCGAGCCTTATAAAAAAGCATTACAGCTCTGTGAAGAGATTGCTAGCTCGATGGTACACCAAGGGGCACAGAAAACGACAACTTAAGCTGGTGAAGGAAGGAAGGAAGGACGGTCCAGCGCTCACATGGAGTGGAAGACGGTGGTTGAGGGCTCGAAGGCCGGCGAGCTGAGCGCGTCGAAGTGCAGTCCTGTGTCCACAGCGCGCCTGCAGCAGACAACGATTGATGCGGCTAGTGCTAGCCACGGCTTAAGGAGAAACAAACTTAAAGAGTATTACTCGTTTCATTTCCTAAAGGAATGTGAAATCTGATATTGGATCAAACATTAAATATGTTAGCTATGCAACTTCATCATTTTAGAAAAAAAATTTTGGAAAATATCTTCTAGTCGAAAACCCTAATTAACTAAGAAACAACTCAATAAGAAGATGAATATTTGCTTTTATGGAGTCCCTGATGTCATCTTTCAGCGAAAAACTTGAACAAATCCGAAAAAAAACTTAACTTCACATTTGATTCCCAAGGGTCCAATCCACTCTATCAGTAAACAAAAAACATGCGAGAGTGAATAGTCCAGATTATCATCCACGATAACTTCACATTATCAGAAGACCTAATTATGACAACCAACAAAGAGGCATTCACTTGAAAGCATTCCTCCTCCCTTGTGCAGTAATCGAAGCAGACACACGAACACACACACACACATCAGACAATTTGGCGTCAGGTGAAAGTTATCAGTACAGTTGGAGTGCTTAGCTGAAGATCCTGTCATTTATGAGACTGCAATAGATACCCGAGAAATGTATCGGGCCACAAGTTGCGAATTTATAGCGCAGACTCAATTGTGGTGCTGAAAAAATCCACATTTTTACCCTCGACAACAACCAGTGTGATACTGCACCATTAAATTGTGTCATGGACCATGAAATTATGGCTGCAAATTGTCGCAGTATTTTCAACGAACAGGATTCCCCAGAAGAGTTTGCTAGAGCTTTAAGATCTCCTACGAGCTCTGAGGCACTTACGAGCCTAAACCGACCTTCCGCTCTACAAAGTTAGTGAGAACGAAGCAGGAAAGTTTTGCAGATAAATTCCTTGAATGCTAGAAAAATAATTCGAATTTCAGGCATATAGGAAGATGAAATGAATGAATCAATATAGCTCTCGACATCTTATTGATACCAACTGTTTAGTATCGGATGCAAAAAGAATTGCATGAAATGCTCTCATGTTGAGCATGGAACGATCAAATCTACAGAGGCGGATCATTCTTGTTCATGCGAATTTTTGGCCAAGCCTGATTAATAGCTTTCAGAGTATCACCCTTGTATTTAATTTTACAACTCTGAAAGCCATTATATGGTCTGCCAAAAATTTTTATCGACAAGAATAATCCACATATGAAACCAATAATTAGCATGTCTGGGACAATAACAGTCGATATTACCTATTAGGTAAACAGTTTGTTAAATATCATTTCAACACAACGCACGTTGTACGTTCTAATCGCGGATTTTGCAACGTGCGAAGGATCGGTGCAAAATAACTTTCCGAATTTTTGCATCTCTTCACGTAACAACTCTTTCCTCCAGCGTGTCCGTGGAGGACACAATTAACACCATAACTGATGCAGCGTCCTCCAATCCACTGTACATGCACCGCCCTTCCCTTCATCAGACGTACAACAGTTCCTCAAGACCAACTCAGCAGAAACTCCATTTGCCTTCAGAAGTTTGCCTACACCTTCATCCGAATGGATGGTGTCTCGATAGTCGATCTCTTGAGTCTCAGATTTGATGATTTTCATGTGTTTTATTGAGAAAAGCAGTTGTTGAAACAGATTTGAAAGTAATTCTGGTGCTACACGAAAGGTATCTTGATGGTATTTTACAATCTTCAATTTTAGATATTACATCCATTATTCTTTCAGTTAGGTTCAGAAAATCTCTGCTCCCAAATTTTGATGGATAAAATGACTAACAATTGATCCCAGTAACTTAATGTCAATTAACATATCGACTCTGATTTTTTCGTAAACACAAGTGTATAAGCCACACAAGGCAAACTATGGTATTTATACAGTACCTCTTTTGACCGTTTTGTTTCATTGTCATTTAATAAATCAGATATTAAAATTTAGGGGCTTAGAGCCATAAAACACGTGTAATTGACATATAACCTACACTGAGTTGGAACAGCTCATGCAAGTCTTGGTTACTGATATATAACCACACTAGCTCGGAGAGAATATTGTTGAAAACTCTTTTGCGAGGTACTTTGATCCAAATTCTTCACCTAGTTCGAATGGTACAGTATTCGACTTAATTATTTAACCATGCAACTCTAAACACACCGTAAGGAGCTAAAATCTACCTTAAAACCTCCTATATATAGCATATTTCTCACGAGAACACAATTATTCTGCGATCAGTTTTTAACCCATTCAAAATGTCCCCATATTTTCTTACTCGATCAAAAGTCTGAGCTCATGAGAAGTAGAGCATTGTAGTAGTTCAATTTGCACAGAGGCTTTTTTGTAGAGCTGCCTACACTGTCGGCAGAGTATTACCCTTGTTTTAATTTTATGAACGAACTCAAAACCAGACGCAGACAGCTCAGATAAACAGCTCAAGCAGCATTAACAGCCGAGATCCTCGCATGAACGTCCCAACCTTTGGTATTGTTAAAAATAATTTATAGCCATTCACCCTTTTAACAAAGCAATCGACCTCCGTATCGCCGAGGCCATAGAGATCAAGCCGCCATTAACAATGATAGCTTCAGTTTGCTTTGGTCGTT
>JACJUY010002269.1:80072-104497 GCA_014220935.1 Platorchestia sp. MABIK | reverse complement strand
CATAACAAACGCATCAACATTTAACACTTCATGATTTCGCTGTACGCAGTCAATCACAAATTTTATCATTATGACTATTGTTGTTATGTATTTGTCAGTACAGACTCAGTGTCCCAAAGATCTCATTTAGTCTAACGAAAAGAAAAAAAAATGCTACGGAAACATTATGCTCTCTATAGGACACCTGAAATTTTCCTCTCGAGATGCTATTTTCCCCTGAAATGCCTCTGGAGTATGGGTACCAAGCCTTTTCTTCATTCCGTACCCCTAAAGAAATTTCATTGAAACTTTACACCCACCCACTGAAATAAAAATGCCAACATATAGCAGATATCCTATTATTTACCTGGGTTGTTCTCGCACCCCCTGGAACATCGTCTTTAATCCCTCCACCCCCTAGGGGGTGCGTGCACCCTAGTTTGGGAACCCCAGCCCTAGAGTATGTATAGTATTCTGATGGTATTGCTCGTATACAGCTGTGGGAATATATACGTTCCCGCATATTCACCAGGAGTTCTCGTGAAGTGTTTTCTCTCTAAGCCCTGTCGAGTATTGGTGTCAGTGTCACCATTTACTGTCACCACACTTGTTTCGTGACAGGTGAGGTGGTTTGTACAGTAACTATAGCTTTTTGACTGATTTCTTGATCTACTGTCACAATTTACAATATCCTCGTTACTCCTGCTGAGCCGTAGGAGTCGGTGTTTTGGTCGATTGTAGTTACGAGACCGGGAAGTTGTTCAATGACTGCTGTAGAGTTACGTGCTCCATTGTAAGAGACCGGCTTTTGCGGCCGAGATTTCCGCTGAATAGACAGCTGGGCAAAAGCTGTACCTCCTTCTTAGTTTTTCTTCATCACTAATTTCGAACAAATGATCTTAGCAACATTTATGTTACAATCTGTTGCGCCTAATTCACCCTTAAATGTTCCAAGCAATCATGTCCTTAAGCGTACGTAACACGAGGCCTTTAACGGACATAATATGACAAGTTAAGCGAAAGTGAAATGGCTCGCCTTCTTCAAGGCCTTTAGTCTATATCAGGGCCAAATTCCATAATTTTTGGACTGTTTTGATGTATTTGAACCAATATATTTAAGTTTTTTCTTTCAAGTCGTGAAGCATTATACAATTGGAGCGTTTTTACGCCACTGGTATAAACTAGTTTCGTTTGCTTAGTTTTGCCTAATAATCATCGTATGCGCGTACTGCGTGTAATAAAGACAGATTTGTTGCTTTGCTGCATTAGTGTTCGTATTTTTGTTGGGTCAGTGAACGGTTAGTGTCCTTATTCGATGACGATTGTTATTTTTTTGCCTTAAATTTAAGCTGTCATTCTTTTCTATCATGCGTTGCAGACCGGCCTTGCGTCTTGCGTTAACTGCTAACCGTCGCATTGCAGTTAGAATTTTTCTACCATAGGTACATTCTGCAAGGTTTAATTTCTCCGCTTGAAATTTTCCGCTAAATCAATTTTAATACAAATGAAGTTGCGGTAAACCATCAATTCACTTCCTTTTCATGTTCATTTCATTACATCATCCAGCTGAGGTCGAGCTTCCGAGAGAGGCCTTGGCTTGTGCCGTTGACGGCACTTTAGCATCGACAGCACTCCTTTTGCAAATTTCCCCTTTTTCCGTCTTACCTAGTCTCCAGCTAGCGGAACACTCGCTATTGGCAGTTTTGTTTTGCCCTCCTTAACAAAACTTCGCCTTCGGGCCCCGAAGTGTCTTGTACGCGTGTCCTACGGGCTGAAATTCACTATTCACTACCTTGAATTGCCCTCTTCCGTAAAACTTCGCCTTCGGCACCTGAACAGCCTTGCTCGGGGCCAGCAGGCCGGGACACGCTTTTAGTTGCCCTGCATCGACCCGTTGATGTAAGGCCTGCCGTGGGCGTTATATCGTTCTGTGTGATGCCTTGCTTATCAGGTCGCTCTTCATTCGCTGTTGTTGCCCACGTTTTTTACGCATCCTCTTTCAAAATGAGATGCGATTTTAACATTGCTGCAATCGAATACAAAATAGTTGAAAAAAACATGACACGAATTTGAAAACTAAGTAATTGAGTTGAGTTAAGTTTCACTGATAAAAACTCAAAAGGATATGATCCTTGTTTTTCTCACCTTAATAATAGACGATTGTGTGAGGAGCACACTCTTACTCAAAAACTTTAAATTTTTATCTGTGAAGATGTACATTTTGATTTTCATTTATCTAACCAGGCTAAAACGGTAATAGTCAGTCTATGCAGAGAATTGCAGTTGAATCTGAAAAGAAGAATAACACATGACTGGGCTACTCATTCTTTTACGAATGAGCTTTAAATTGTGTTAAACGTGGACTTTGGAAGTATTTGCATGAAAAAAATTATTGCTAAATTACGCTTCGGATTCCAAAAAGTTATAAGGTAATGTTCCAGATTTTGAGCCTAGAATCGCTGTTGAAGTGATTTTGTTCCACAAAATTGAATTTGTCAATCTGTACGTAAATATAAACGAAGCACTCATTTGTTTGATAGTTCTGGGTTATTGAATAACAATCGGAAAGCACGCAAAATGCCTGTTCGTTCTATTATTTTATCTAACTCGAGTTAGTTTGGAGATAAACATGGTTTTCTGTAATATGGTGTACAGATGTTTACTATGTACTCACAGCACGTGATAAGCTTGTGTTCGGAATTTAGATCATACGGATAACTTGCATGCATTTATCCGATAAATGAAACGATAAATTCACAGTTATTTTTCACATCAGGCGGAAAAGGAATTTCTTTTATTTGGAGACATGACAGGCAAATTCCTAAAGCAATTCTGTGAATTTTTAAATATAGATTGTAGCATTTCATGACCATACCTTTATTAAGTGAGTAGTGGAGCTGCCGCTATTGAAAAATAATAGCTAATAAAGATGTAAGTTTGAACATACATATGCGGATGGTGTGACATTATCTGTTTTAGTTTACAATTGCCTTAAACTAAATTTTTAGTTTCGAATTTGAGTTTGACAACTTACTCCTTTCACAACTAAACATAAACCCTCACCTTTTACTCTCATGGAGAAATCAGTCTTGGGATCCTACTATTTCATCCATGGGAATTAGCGCTTCCATGAGTAAGATGCGAGGTTCTAAGCCAAACGCTATGTGGGCCTTTTTTTAGTTGAAAGAGAATAGGTTTTGGTTTTGTAGAGGGGAATTTTTTTAAATCTCTGCTAACTTTTTTACCAGTACCTACTTTTTACTTCAACTTGTATCTTGTTACATAAACTTTTATTGAATATGGTCTCCCTATGCGTTAGGTGTGGGGACACGCCTTGTGCATAAACTAGCCGTTCCCTTAATTTCAAATCAAATGGTCCCTTCCTCTCTTAGGGTTTTCTTTTTCGTGGTTAGGGAGGCTCAAACTAAACTACAATTCCATCAAATCTCCGATTTCGGAGCTTCCAATTAGAATAAATTTATCGTTTTGATAGCAACAATGAACTATTTTTCTCCTTTTTGTGTGTCTTCATCGTCTTGTTGTAGTGTGTACCATTTGATGACATATTCATTCATTTACGCATGTGGAAATTCTACACTGTGCACTGAAGCCTAGTAACAAAATTTCCATCAAAAGCATTTCTTTAATTCAATGCTTGGTTGATACTCTTTGAAAATTTGACTTAAAATTATTTAACTTGAGACAGAAACAATTTTTATTTAATAAGTACTCCACCCCAAAGTACTGGTCTGGATTTCATTTAGTATCTAAAGCAGATAAAGTGTTAAAAAATCCTACAAATCTTGAAATGAAGAAGGTTTTTTTTTATGAAATGACATGTAGACACTGGCAGAAAGATAAGATAATTGACTATTTAAAACAAACTTTTTGAAATTCTTCTTAAATTCATGTGTCACGTGTACCGACTTGATATTGGTTAAGACATCAAACGATTTCAATTCCTGATTTAAAGTTCTTCCAAGAGATTTACAATGGCCACGGAAATCCCAGAGACCTAAATACTATCTAAATATTCAGACCATATTCACAGACGACGTAGCGCAGAACCGGCTCTATCTATCTGAAAGTCCTAAATATTTTATTGGAACTGCGAAAGGTGCACAAAAGTCTGCTTAAGTGAATAGACGGAACTTCGGGCACCTCTGTGAGATACGCGATCGATAACGGTCTGTCTTTACGACGGTCGTATAACGCATTTACGACGCAGATCTACGACGTTTCCTTTGATCCTATATCGTTATATCTTTTTCACGGGAGGAACTGGAAGGTGTCTTTTACAGGCGGCCAAATTCTCGCTCAGAAGTCGTGAAGGATTAGAAACGGAGGCATGCGTGCGCTTGCATCGCAACTCCTTTAACGCGATCTGTGCGAGGCTGATCTTATTTGTGTCTGTGTGTGTCACAGCTGCATTCCTCCAGCTGCATTCCACACCTTATATTAAACGATGTCTCATTCGAGAGCTTTTGTGCAAGTAAAACCTGGGTTTACATGTGATCTGAATAAGATTTCGCTGAACTCCGAGCCGCGATTTGCATGACCTCGGAACAAATATTTATTAAAAGAATTTGGGCATGAACACATTTGATGTGAAGAAGTTTAGGGCTTTAGTTCATTATGGCGGGCAGCCATTTCAAAGTTTCAAGCTGTGGTTACTATACCATAAGTTATGATAAAACACCTATTTCATGAGTAGTACTTATAGGGCGATTCTTAGGGAATCTTATTCTCAGAATAAATAGAAGAACCAACGTTATAGAGAACATTTATTATAGCAAACGTTTCGGAATAAAAATCATTCCATCATCAGTGCTGGAAGAAATAAAAAGTAATTACCAGTCGTGAATAAGACGAATAAGGTTTGAATAACAATAACAAGCAAAAACGCAAAGAAGAAAATTTTTAAAAATAAATCCTTATCTAACGATTAAAGTATCACACATAAGCGTATAGGTAATATACACTGTACACACAGGCGTACACAACCATACATACAAAACACACTCATACACCTACACATATATGTACACACACATGCATACACGCACACACACAAACAAAGCATGCCGCAAGTTAGGAAGTAGGGGCCACAAATAATTTTGTCGCGCTGAAATCGTTATTTAGTGATGGTTTATTTGTGAATATATAAAGACATTCTAGAATACGGAGGTCTTGTTCATTAAAGGCTTTGCATAGGATAGAAAAATTTGACATTTTGAAAGGGTGATTGGAACTATTGCAATGGTTTCTAATGGCGGACTGAGAGGGACAAGCAAATAAGCGGCCAGTAATATGAGAAAATCCTGAATGTTGGCTGTGACGGATAAATAGTTGGAGGGTAGTGCTTCCAACGTACGATTGCTGGCAGCAATCACAAACATACACATATACACAACAACTTTCCAGGCACTCATCCTGTCGCTCTTTCCTGTTAAAAAAAGACGAAATCTTAAAAGTATTCTTATAATACACATGAACGTCAACCGCCGTAAAGAAGGTTCGCATGAGGACTAGAAACTCATAAGAAATATTGACAGAGGCAAATTGAAAGCACTAAATTCTTCTTAGGATTAACTCTTTAACTATTTAAACGAAAATTTGTTCATATATATAATCCTATTTGAAGTGGAATATTCACCCTGGAGATCAGTTCGATGCTTATCATTTGAGTTGAACTATCAGTACGAAAAGTTGCGTTTGCTGTAGTACATGAATGAAAATAAATTTGAATAATTTTACTGGAACTCAAACAACCAGTTACTTTTAACTGACATGTTCCTGGTTGGTTAAGGATTAACATGTTATGTTAAGCATTCTTCAAATGATTTCCCGAGAAACAACTTATTGAAATGAATCAAAACAGAGGTATTAGTTTCCATTGAAAACAACTGTTGTTTTAATTCTTGACGGACAAAATGAGGGTCACTTCCAAGATCGCTCTAAAAATAAATAATTATTGCAGAAACACATCAACGTTCATTGCACAGTTTCATTTTGCACCGAAGTGAGCTCCAAGGATTTTTATTACACAAAGAATGAAAGATTAAGGGCAAAAACCAAAATGATCCACACTGTTCAAAATTATACGTGGGCAATACTGAAACGAACGTTTCAGACCTTGACCCATCGTCAGCTGTAAGATCTACATATATAAACAGAGGATTGAAAAATACTGATTAGGTAATTGCACACATTATTATACATCCCTAGAGATGTTTGTACAACTGTTATTGAAAACAGACTATCATACCCTTAACGCTGCAACCCGGTGAAGGAAAAACTCAACGGTAAGCAAAATTAGAAGTAATTGAAAAGCAAACTACAGAGCGTCCCCAACAGCTACAGTTGCCTAACCGAAAGCAAGAGGTGCGCACTCTGCAGATCGTTTAGATTGGGTTTGTTCAACAAACAGATAGATGTATTGGCTCTCATCTTAACATTATATTTTGAATTCATTTAATTCAATTTGAAAGGTATGAGGGTATTATTATGCTACTTTTCCGTAAGCCCATGAAATACAGGAATGGTTATACTTGAAAGGAAATGAATCGATTAGTTCAAACCTTTGAAAAACAAGTTCTAAATTTGGTTTTTCAGATTTTCATCACTGAAATGTGAAACTTTTCTACATTTTTTATTTTTTTTTATTTGTACATAATGAAAGGTTGGTGTACAAATCAACAGAACAAAGATCATTCTTCTTCTTTGTAAAAATAGAAACAAGAGAGCATTATTTTAGATTATCTGAAAAATGTTCATTAGACTCAGAAAATATTGAATACACCAGAATGAAAACTCTAGTTGCAATTCGATTGTGAAATGAAATCTGTTGTTATTAAGATATGCAACCATGGTGATTAAGATTGAATGATTTAGGCAAGAATCAATTGGCACGGTGATGAACACTTGGCTATGAAAACTTTCTAACGAGATTCAGGTGAATTCAGATGCGAAAAATATTGTGCCATCAATGCATGGTTTGTCAGAAAAATATTACGATGTGTGATCAAAGATGGTTGAAATTGACGGAAAATTAATGAATATTCGGTGGGCAGTGACCAATTGTTGTGCCTTTTGAAACCATCATCAAACATTGCTTACTAAGTCCATGAAAACTTCCTAAATTAAAAACAACTTTCAGTTCCAAAGAAAGGAGTATAAAAACGTGTAGGTAGTTTGAGCAAAACAGAAAATGTTTACGTTCATTTTACCATTATTACAATCGTCAAAACGAAGTGTCACCTTAATGAAATTGATGTTAGAGAATGAAACTATCAAAAAATGGTAGAAGACATTAATGTATTGATTGTTAGTATTAACTAGGTAACTTCAATGAGCTTGAAATATCAGAAAATATTTCTAAATTATCAGCCATTACTGTTGATAGATGTAATTTATTTTCGGGCCACGATGTACTATATATGTGAATTCACATATCTTAAAATCCTATGAGTGCGTTTTGTACTGTTGTGCGAAAAAATTTCACGAACGTAGCTTTCCTTCGAAAAAGTTTCACGTTGTTCAGTAAATGAAAAGTACATCAGTAAAACAATACACCTTTGGAACACAACAAAGGTTCACTCAATGAAATTGAAATTACGTAGATTTAGAAAATCTTGTCTCAAAACCCAAGAAATTAAAAATGATGAATAATGAATGAAGGATGAAATTAATTTTCTGAGAGATTATTTCTTATACACCCTCTCAAAATTGAAGTAAAATGAGTTTAATTAGTATTAATAAATTTTATCGAAGTGTGTAATGGCTTAGACTCAAATACAGCGAACCGTAAAAGTTTCTCTTCAGAATTGATTTAGATCCTTTAGCAAACCCTGAGGAAATTTGATAAGTCAAAACTTTGATGAAGAGATCAATGATATTGAAATTGAATTCGCGGTTTAGTACTGTGGAAACCTTTACAGTACGTTGAATGTAACAGAGAACGATTTGAAAATGCAAAGTGAAAAAATGATAATTGAAATGAACAAAGATCTAAATGATTAAAAACACAAACACATAGAAGTATATTCTTCGAAACGACACGTGACAACTCTATGACGTAGCAACTCCCGTAGGAGATACATGAAGGGGTGTACGTCGAGAGAACTCATACATGAAAATGGAGGATGAAGGTAAGTGTCTGAACAACGTCGAGAGCAGGCAGCGTCAGTGCTTCTGCGGTGAGTGCTAATTGAGACGCTGGTGTCTATCACATTTAATATCAGTGATGTCGGAAATCTTCTGAGGGATTGAAGTGCAGATGATACAGAAACTATTACTACATACGAGGATATGCCTATTGCGAGTCAACACAGGACCTTTCCGAGGCATATTGGGGGAGGTTCGTGAGCCAGACGTCTTCCTTCCTCATAACGTTTCTATTATTTGCAGATGTAGGTAGTGACGGGTAGCCATAACAGGAACACGAGCGTTGACATGGCGTACTCGTGTGCTGCGCAATCAATCTGCTAACGATGAAAACTCTAAATAAAATGGCAATGTTATTTTCAGGTGAGATTCGTGACAATTGCTCACGCTAGAAAGTAGCAAGCAAGATCAAGGTCAAATGTCAGTAAAACTACGAGCACGAATGCCTAACCAGTCATTGCAGGTGCGCTTATTTTCACCATGCTTGTGCATTCACTGAGTGAAAAAACATTATAATATTTTTTCTCAAATCTAAGAATTTGCCCCTAATGTTCTAAGAGGAACTGTTTTTTTTTTAATATCAACCAATCACAGATTTATATTCAGAAAGTTGTAAGCCTTATAGCAAAAACGAATCACTTACAAGTCCAAATATTTCAATTGCGATCCGAACTGTTAAAAATGAAAATTTGTTAAATTCATGTTGGCAAGAACAGGCACTATGTTAGAAAACTATTGTAAATTTAAAACAAAAAAACCTTTGATTTCCCTTTCTTGAAGTTTAAAATAACTTGAATTTAGAAGGTCGTATTGTTGAAAGGTTTTGTTCCTAATGTTAATACGTCAGACAAAATGTGTTGGCTTTTCCAATATTTTCTTAGTTAATTACACACTCTAAAAAAATTAATCCAAACACAGTATAGATTTTTCAGTTAATTCATCACTCAAATACTCAAATCAAAATTTAAAAAGACCCAGTCCAGCAGTCCAAATTATGCAGGTGTTCCTCTATCAGTCCGAACACTCCTTCCACTCGATCGCCTGACTTCAGACTTTGATCAACGCGCTTGGTTCTACGCTTTCTCATTTCCTTTCCTTATGCACCTTCCTTGAAGAATTCGTGTGCAGATCTTAGATTGTGCATCGCTCTGCGCTTTACTCGAGTGGTCTATAACGGCCAAATTGCAACGTTGGTCAGAAGATGAACTCTCTGACGCAGAAGCGACTACATGAGTTGCTATCCCTGCTCACCACCACGAACATCACCGGGTATCGAAAAACTTCAAGTTCCTATGCTGTGTATCATACAGAAGCTCTAACATAAGGTAAACGCTTACAGCGTTCCTGTATAAACTTAACTTTGATGGTTTAAGTTTGAAAACTCAAAACCCATAATTTTTATCTCGAGACCCATGCATTCGATAGCTGAAAGCTAGATCATTGATGACTTAAAACCTAGTCTTTGATCATTGGGAATTGAAATTTTTCTGAACTTCACTTTTTGTTTCCAAATTTTGACTTGACAAGATATTGCAGAGAACGAACAGTTTGCTGTTGCTGCAGGCTTGGAGGACTGTAGAGCTCCGCAGCCTCTCAGCACAAACGGGAAGGCAGAGCTGCTGTCATGACGAGCTAGCGTCCGAAGTTTCTTCCCCATCTCACTCTTGGTAACCTCTCATTTTATACAAACGAACTACAGCAAGCCAATATAATTACTTTATAACTGTGTTTTCTTTCACTTTAGTTCTTTCAGCAAACACTATTAAAAATATGGTCTTCAATGTTTTTTGTACATGACACGGATATAAGTAAATAACTAAATATTTATTCAACATGTACGTATGCATTTCATTTGAACGCCTTTTATCGTAGCTACAGCTTTGAATCAGCATCATGCACGACTAGCTGATTCCCGAAGCAATTACTGGGCATTGTTGTGCCAAGTACAGAGAAGAGAAAATTTTGAAGTTACGACAGAATGATAACGTCTTTCGAAACGAATTGCCCCTTCACCAAACCTGGTGACATTCGGAGTCTCCGCATTTTGCAGGAAAGGCCCGTTTTATAACAGCAATATATTTTGAAGTAGAATCGAAAGGAAGCTTCAGAATGTCTTTAATACATGCTTCTGCATAGATTTTGAAATTGGTCTCTCAATAATGATCAAAGACTTTCTTCATGAGGAAATTGCCCCCCAAACTACGTCAGGACCTGGCTTCATGCCATGGTGAGACAAACTTTTTTCCATTCAGGATAAATTATTGCAGAAACCCTCTTCCCGATGACGCTTAAATTGTGGTGGTTGCATGTAAGTCTGATCAACTTGAGACAACTTTTTACAACAAATAATTCAGCTGCAGTGCTTTTTCACATTGTTCTGCCAAAAATCACCCTTGTCTATTCTTTTTTGCTTGAGAATCGCGGAGAAAGTTTCCTTCTTTTGCAGAGGGAAGGAAGATATGATATTTCCAAATCATCGTGGATAATCTTCATTCATGTTTTTTGATTGGTTCCAAGTTCTTTGGCCATTACCTTTCAGGATCCTTTCGAGTTTCACCAGATCTTTTTCCAAATTGTCTCAAAATAGAAATTGATTCATTGAGATCGAATTCTTCCCCTTCGAGGCCGATGCTCGAAGTCTCCTCGCTCTTTAAACAGCACGGAAGTGTTCCAAAAAATGTTAATTTTCCAATCTCAAAACTCTTAGCGATTTCGGAGCTAGAGGGTTCTGCGCGGTAGATTCCAATTCTCATTTCACGTACTGACGTTAACTCCATTGTAACCCAAATTAATCAGCCGAACATTCATCATTGCTAATTAATATTAGTATCTGTGAATGGCAAAATATCACCATTTGACTCTATATTGCCAATAAAACATAATTTATTTTGTGTTTGCGATCTCATGCCTCCCTCTGGACGAGGTATACACTCAATTTTTACACTCGCTACCTATATGCATTACCTGAATTAGTGTACAAATAAGAATAAACGAACGAACAATCGGACAGGCCCAAGTATGCGTAAGAACAAATGGGGAAGCGAACAATTTCTTCTTACGCATACTTGGGCCTGTCCGATTGTTCTTTCGTTTATTCTTATTTGTACACTAATTCAGGTAATGCATATTAGATTAGATTAGATCTGGCAAGAACAGATCACACTTAACAAAGTATTTTGTTCGGTTTTCTGTCAGAGAACTGAATATTAGGAGTCATCCAGTTATTGCCATTTGTAAAACTGCGAGAATAGAACCAAAATTTTTGAATTGAAAACGCTTTCACATGTAACTAAGTTCAAGTGAGGTATTGTAAAAATTTTCGTGAGAAGCATTTATATTTTGAAAAATAAACAAAAAGCGTTGACGCTTGTAAAAACCGTAACTTCTTTGAGTTATGTGACTATGTTTGAAGCTGATGTTTGAATAAAAATTAAGGGTTACTCGTGGATTATATCAATCATTAATTTGAGAAAGAATCGAAACGGTGGCTTTCTTTACAAAATAAATCAAATTTGCAAACTATAAAATGTTGGAGTGATTTGTATTTCGGGGAAACTTCTCTGCACGTGCATTGATGAAGTCTTCTTGATGAAAACAAAATGGAAGTAATGATATTCTATTGCGCTACCTATGTTTAATTAATGTCATAAAGCCTTAGATATTAGATATTTT
This sequence comes from Platorchestia sp. MABIK, assembly GCA_014220935.1. NCBI lineage: Eukaryota > Metazoa > Arthropoda > Malacostraca > Amphipoda > Talitridae > Platorchestia > Platorchestia sp. MABIK. The sequence goes on along the minus strand of JACJUY010002269.1, from coordinate 92,680 downwards.
AGGCTCCATTTTCATGGGTGCAGCTTATTCAGGATATTAAATGATAAAAAATTATTTTCACACAAAAAAGGAAGTTATCATGAGGGTTCGTATTGCATGCAAATATTTAAACGCCTAGATACACAATGAAATTTCAGCAGCATAGTGGGAACTGTTGCTTGATGTAAACAAAACATTTTCCTCTCAAAAAATGGTATACGGACAAGAGGAAAAAAGAAGAAAGAGCGCATGAGGTGTCTCAGCTCCAGAAAGATTGCGCTACATTCCGGGCTAATCCTTTAGTCACTCTGGTCGTGATAGCATTCTGCAAAGGTTCCGGTAGGCAACGACCATACGTGGCATCAGCCTGGCGGCACGCGGGTGTGCATTATACGAACACAATTCGCAGTAGCGGCCGTGGATGATGAGCAACTCACAGAAAGGAGTACAAAGACTCATTGACTACAAAATTACCTTCACGGGCTGGCTCGGAAAATGTAAAACTTTTCAGGACGGATCTCTCTCTTGCACAGGACGTTCGTTATGTGGTGCCTCTTGCATTATGCTAAGAATATTTTTAACTTGAGTTAATGAGGCGCTAAAAATGTATAATGTGTGTATTTATTGCGAGGGTGACGACAATTAGCTAATTAGGTGAACAGACTTGAAGTTGAAGATATTTTGAGGGTATTATTTAATGTGTTGCTCAAGAAATAGCAAGAGCTTAGTGTTACAATAATTTTTGGATTATTCTGTTTATTGCGAAAACTTATTACCGTCCTGGGATATTGTCGGTACACAATTCATTACTGTGTTTCTCTTAGCTAATTTTTTCCCACACCAACACAACAGCGTCCGTACGGATATGAGCGTGCGCGAAGGCTAGATGGCTAGGTATGAAAATGTGTGTTTGGACGGTAAAAAACCTGCATTTTTTCTTTATTCGGGACATTCTTTGGCGACTAAAACAGCAAACGTTAATGTTGATTTCCCGTTTTTATCTTGTCAGAGTGAATTATGAAGTGCTTGTGTACCAGTGGTGGAATTTTTCACAGAGGCAAGGAAATGAAACAATTAAGCTGTTCCTCTTTCTCATACCAACCAACGTATTAGTGAAAGGCTTTAATCCCTTCGTGCGACGAATTACATGTTTAAATAAGCGATGCACAATTTTGATTTCAACACACCAATCCACACAGTAATAATCATTTGCGTTGAAATCTCCTGAAACTAAACGCGTCATGCTGTGATTCTGCGGGTTACTATAGACGAGGTGTGTGAGTGAATATTTGAAGCTGCTCTGACTATTTTCTAGCTGGTAGTAAAGACATAGTCCCCGCATCCAGCGATCATTTTGCAGTGTATTAATCCTGACTCATTTGCTGACTAACTATATGTCCGTACAAGTAATTTTGTGAACAGAACCGGCTTAATTTGGTGATAAAATTTTACAAAAAGTTATAGGTGAATAAATCTATTTCTTGTAGCGCATGCGTGTCTGACAGTGCAAGTGTGCCCACTACAGTGTGCACGTACATGAGTGCGTACCTGAGTGATTGTACAAAAGTGTGTCTGTTGGAGTATAGTAAGAAAAAAGTTCCAAGCCCACGCGCTTAAGTTTATGTTGGTGGGTGCCGGTACGGCATTGCAAGCATTTGCTTGTGTGCGTATTAGCTAAAATAACTTATTTTAAAACCAATTCAAGGGCCAGAAAATCACATTAATACATCAATATCAATACAAGGCTGGTAATTTTAAATTGACCTGGCAAGAACAGATCACACTTAACAAAGTATTTTGTACGATTTTCTGTCAGAGAAATGAAAATCAGGAGTCATCCAGTGATCGCTATTCGTAAAACTGCGTGAATAGAACAACAATTTTTGAATTTAAAACGCTTTCACATCAAGCAAAGGTCAATAAAAACAAACAAATATGTGTTTTTTTTTTCAAATGATTTGGGTTTCATTTAGTTTTCTGTTTTAGAAGCAAATCTATTATATGTAGTATTCCTGATTTTTAGGGTTTATTTTACTTTACATGCTTGAGATTTGAGAATTTGTGCGGTCTTATTTTATCTATTTTTCTAAAGGCTAGTGCTTCGTTACGTTTCTAATTTTCATGATCTGTGTTCAATTAACTTATAATTTCAACCAACCTTTAGTATCATTTGATAATCCAGATTTTTGCTACTGGTGCGTCTTAATCAGCATGGTGAGGCACCAGAGTGGACAACCACAACAGCGTTAGCAGAGTGGACAACCACAGTAGCTGTTACCAGAGTGGACAACCACAGAAGCTGTTAGCAGAGTGGACAACCACAGTAGCTGTTACCAGAGTGGACAACAACAGCAGCTGTTAGCAGAGTGGACAACCACAGAAGCTGTTAGCAGAGTTAACAACCACAGCAGCTGTTACAGAGTGGACAACCACAGCAGCTGTTAGCAGAGTGGGCAACCACAACAGCTGTTACCAGAGTGGACAACCACAGCAACTGTTAGCAGAGTGGGCAACCACAGCAGCTGTTAGCAGAGTGGGCAACCACAACAGCTGTTACCAGAGTGGACAACCACAGTAGCTGTTAGCAGAGTGGGCAACCACAGCAGCTGTTAGCAGAGTGGATAACCACAGCAGCTGTTACTTTACCCAATCTCTTACTCAGAAGGTACATTTTCTCACCGAAGCGTTTGAGAGCTTCTCTTTATCATCATGAAAGATGGAAGACAAACAAGAGCTCAACACGGGTCTGTTCAACCAGCTTGAGATGTATAAATACGTCTAAGCTCGCCGAACACCTGCAGTTTCATACTGTAGCCTGCGAGATGCGTGCATTGGTTAGTTGTCAGTCCTCTGGTTCCAGTTTGTTACATTTAAAGTGGAAATGAATTTTTTAAAGAGTGCGACTCAAGAATCTTAAGTGTTGAGTTATATGAAAATACTGAACAAATTTTTAACGGGCGAAGTTCTTTCTAGTTTATTTTAAAATGTTGATTTATTTTGGCATCATTCATGGTGGAAATTTTTTCGCGTCTACTAATTTTAAACTTTCTTGACTTTGCAGATCGTCTTTCTGTTGTTAGCCGGAGTGGCTCTGGCAAATCCTGGTCCTGAGCCGGAGCCAATAACGAACATTCTGCTCAATTTAGATGCGTTGGTAGGGAACCTGCTGGGTCTGAATGGTGTTCCTACGGACAACGGACAAATCGGCGGAGTGGTGACAGGGTTGGCCCAAGATTTAGGGCTAATCGGCGACATCGATGTCTTAAACCAGTTTACCCTCATGTTTGAAAAGTTTGAAGAAATCCTCGACGCGAAGTTCATAAAAGCCTTGACGAGACTCTACACCAATGATTTCATTTCGCGTGATGAGTTCCTGGACCATGTTAAAGGCCTCAAAGGCGCTGAGGCTTACAGGTTTTCCGAGATACTACCCTTTGACAATAATTAATGAAGCCAACGGGATATATGATGATTTTAAGCTGCAAATAACAATGAAAGGAATTTTTGTGTTTTGAGGAACTTACGATTGATGATTTTTCATCAACATGTATCGCAACTTAAAACCCATTCATGGGTTTCTTAAAACGATTGAATCATTGTATAATTTTATCCTTGGTACTTCACACCTAAGCTGTCATTCTTCAAGAGGACACTTATGCACTTTAGTATTAACTTTTTTACCTGGAGTGTTTTTACCTGCTGTGTAAAGTGTGTTTTTGAGTTCGTTCTTAATTACTCAGTCAGGATGTAATAAAACTGCAATCGGGTTATCCCATTTGTTTCTTTCATTACTCTCATTGAAAGTACTAACTCTCCATTCATATAAAGAAAAATAATGTCATTTGCAATATCACTATTTTAATTAACATTTGTCCGAGTAACGAGCCCTGAAAAGTGTTCACCTATATAATGAACATATAACTTCAGCTTCAGAAATTTGCTACACTTTTACTGAAGAATGTGAATGAAAGAGAAAGTAATGAAACAGTTTAAAGGAACGGTAATGACCAACCAAAAAAGAGCGTTAAAATTTTCGATGCGATACTGTCTGTGAAAAATAAGTAGCTTCTGCAGAAAAGCCATAAGTCAACACTTGGATATTCGAACAGTGGGAGGGAACAAATACTCCACAGCGACCGTAACCGTAAATGAGGTGGTTAATAAAAACAATTCCTAAGGACGTCGTCTGAAAATCATGTAACATTGAAAGGTTTTCTAAACCTATTAAAAATGAGATCCCTTTTTTCCGCATTTGAGCCAAAGTCAAGGCTGAAGAAGTTATCTTTAGTTCAACGGCGCTATTGAAGTAAATAATCTATTATTTTTTAACCAATTCCTTTGAAGAGTGAAAAAGCGTGACGCTTTACAAAACTCACAACGTTAGAATTATAGGTCTGATGTACGCACTTTTCCTATACAATCACATCTGGCAGACGCACGCTTCCTGCATAGGAACGTCCAACTGATGCTCGTGCGCTTCTGACACAATAATACAATGGTCAGATGGTAAGGCGTCAGCGACGCGAGACACTTCGTTATAGGCCGAACGAATAGAAATCGCTTCCCGTCAGGTTCTTTCAGAACTCATTGACAACACACGTATTAGGGCTTATTTGTACCACACACTGTTTAAATTGCACTTTTACGTACCGGTGTAAATTAATAACATTTCAATTCTTTCACTGTTTTCTTTTACGTGATTTTAGCATAAAAATGAAAAGTGAAATATTATCACTCAATCCAAAGCTACCTCGCAAACGTAGTCTATGTGATAAAAATGAAAAGAGTCATGGTGAATCTATACATTTGAAGTTGTTAAAGTTCGTTCGCATTTTCTGGTAATTAGAATAGATTTACTAAAAATCAAGAAATTTCTTTGAAATCAACTTTTCAAGATATAAGGACAGCCGACATAAAAATTTTCATATTTAAGAACAAACACTTCGAGATCTCTAAATCTCATCACCAGAGCTAAGAAGAAACAAAAATACAAGATTAAGATAGATATTCATAAACTATTTTCAGTATAGATATTTGGGTTTGTAGCTGTGTTTCTTTCAATCCTTGGTGATGAGGGCAATAGACCTAGAAGCGTTTTAAATTTAATATGATTATTTTTCAGGTAGTTTTGTGCAATCGAAAACTTTGCCAAACGTTGTCGAAAATGATCAGCCGTGACTGCTCGTTCAATAACTCTATTTAAATAATGCTATGAAATTTTAACTGGAGCCACATGATCCTACAGGAAAAAAAATGAGGATCCTGCTGAAGGTTCTCTGCTGCTTGGAAGAAAATCATTCCCTCAGATAATGGCCGAAATGAGGTAACACGAGGAGAAAAAACAGCACGACTGCACCCTCCGCTTGAGCCACCCGTCACCTACACCACCCACCATTCCCATCACCTATCATTCACCCTCCGGCACTCTCTCCCTACACACCCATAGTCCACACAATCTTCCACACCACCCACCGTCCACACCATCCACCGTCCACACCACTCACCGTTCACTCCACTCGCCGTTCATACCACCCACCGTCCACAACACTCACCGTTCACACCACTCGCCGTTCACACCATTCGCCGTTCACACCACCCACCGCTCACACCACTCGCCGTTCACACCACCCACCATCCACACAACCCACCGTCCACACCACCCATTGTCTACACCACTCACTGTTCATACCACTCGCCGTCCAAACCACTCGCCGCTCACAACACCCAACGTTCACACCACTCACCGTTCACACCGCCCACCGTTCACACCACTCACCGTTCACACCACTCGCCGTTCATACCACCTTTGCACCACCCACACCACCATCGGCTCAAACCTTTTTTAGTTATTTTTGCCAAGCTCACTGTAGAAATCGATTACTTGAGATAAATATTTCTCTACATGATGAAGTATTGCAATACACAACGGGAAACTGCGTACAAAGCATCAGGTGAAGTAGAGCACGAACGTGAAAAGCCCTAAAAAATCTAAAAAACAACTTTGTAAGCAGGATATTACGCGAATGAATTGCAATACAGGTGTTAAAATACAATAAGGAAAATGAAATACATAGCAAGAAATCAATACGTCACGGAAAGTTGAACATGTTATACGAAAAAAATACTGTACTGCGTATAAAATACACTGTGGAAAAGGAATTAAAACACTTGAACTAAACACCCTAGTTGCAAGTCCATGCAAGTTATAAAAAAATTCCTAAGGACATCGTCTGCAAATCATGTGATATTTATTGTTTACAAAGATATTTTTAACTCAAGTTTTCTTATAATTAATTTTACCGTGAAAAGATTCACAGATTAAAGAAAACAGCATCACGCTTTTCTCGCATTTCAGCCAAAGTCAAGGCTGAAGAATTTCTCATTGGTTCAACGGCGCTAATGAAGTATATGAGTCGATTATTTTTTGACCATCTCCTCTGAAGCATGAAGAAGCTTGACGCTTTTCAAAACTGGCAAGATAAAATTCGATAACGCCAAAGAAGATCTGAACAATCAAATCGACCGACCTGAAATCTAGATCCACCGAAATAATTTGTAGAGTGCATATCTTCTATAAGAGCTGGAATGCGGTTAAATGCTGTATCAGTCGTTCGCTATAAGAGCTGGGCGACGGGAACTTTTGAAAGACTTTTTTTCCAAGTCTTATTCCATCATTAGTGTAGCGAAGGTATAATTCTCGGATTTCGTTCTGTAACGGGTGTTTTCTAGCGCCATAAGTTAAAGTGGTCACCTTGTACAATTTTCTTACAAATTGTACTTGTGAAATTTTGTCCTCTCATGAAATCGTGTGCATACCTTAATAGTTCGCCTTTTAATATTTGGGAAAGTCCGCCTTCAAAGTCGACCTAAGAGAAAAATCTCCGCAATCGGCAGCTCTTACTCTTCGTACACCTGTCGTGTCGCAACGTACCTAAGCTTGGGTGTTTTCTCGGTCTCATCCTGTCGTCACCGTAGTGCCTCGATACGCACGCAATCGAGGACCTTTTTACCGTCGTCATCATCATCATCTAACTATCTTGTCGGCATGACGCATCCGCCGAATTCTCAATATTTGTTACAAGCCACCTTCATCATCATCATCATGAGTTGCGGCTAAATTTTTGGCCAGCATGGGCCAGCGTTGAGTTTCAGCGCGGGAGTGACATGGGCAGAAGAAGGATACCACGCCAACGGCCTTAATCTCCTTGGTATGTCTATGGCTCCGTGCCATTATTCGAAGTTGGTCCTCAGGACGCGTTTTCGCCGTGTTCCTTATCCGGAGGGAAAAGATTCCCTAACTTCTATGTACTTCACGGGACCGTAGGACTGTTGTCCATTCTACTTGACAAATCACTCCTAGGAGTAATGTGGCTAATAAGCCTCATATATGCTTATTTCCACTTTTTAATCGATTTGTCATAGTGCCCGGAATGTATAATGTGTTTTCTTTACTATTTATTATCTTCCAAGAGGAAATTTTGTGAAGTAGGAGGCAGAGAGAGTGTTTATTTTTGTAACCTTTTCGTATTAAATGTAAACCTTAACTTTACTAATTCTCCTTTCGCTCCAACACGATTTCCGTAAGCTATGCTGGAAACTATTTAACTTAACTCTCACAGAGCCTCTATTGGGAAAATTTTGTATACACCTCGTTCCAGTGATCAGAAGCGCTCCTATCGTGTGAAGTTTCGAACCCCGCAGAATCCGGAGCTTTTTTCTAGCTGGGCTGGGGAAGAAAGTTGTCCAAGTGTATCCAGGAGTTCAAAATTACCACTGGCTGAGCCTTAGACAACCGTTATATGTGGCTGGCGCTGATTATTCAAGAAATTGAGAAATACATATTAAATAAATACGTGTGTATCAACTCGACTGAAATCCGTTTAGTTTTTTCATCTGATGTATCTCTTCTTTCCACTAATTTTCTCCTACCATTACTCCCTGGATCTGATTATCATGTCCTAGGACTTATGTAGTAATATTTTATATCCCGAAGAGCTGCAGTACAGCACAGCTCACCACGTTACTGTGACACACAAAACGGCCCACGAAGCTAAGGCTGCCCAAAGTGGTAGGTCAATGTATCAAATAGTTATGCAACTCGCTAAAATTTGTCATTCTTTTTCATATTTTAATTTGTCGCTCAAGTTTCCAAACTGAATACATCAAATAGTTTCACAAATTCTCAAGATTGACGCATGCAAATGTCAATTGGAGAGTTGCATGGTTATTTTATCAGGACGGTGAACAACAGAGACGAGAAGAACATTTGCAAACAAACTTTGTTGGAGTAAGAGAGTAGATGTGTTTTTAAAGAATTCCAATCGTATCATATGGGATAATCAATAATCGTATGAGATTATCAATAATCGTATGAGATTATCAATAATCGAATGAGATTATCAATAATCGAATGAGATTATCAATAATCGTTTGAGATTATCAATAATCGTATGAGATTATCAATCATCGTATGAGATTATCAATCATCGTATGAGATTATCAATAATCGTATGAGATTATCCGCCGCAAATAATTATTGCGTCATGTGGAGCACTGCACTCCTCACAGGACAGCACAACAACACACAAAAGACTACAGGAGGTGTCACCACAATGCTGAACAACAAACACATCGGCGCTACGGCATGACCGATATCATTTTAACGTGATCGGTCTTGTACTGCGTTTTGCTTCTACATCAGATAAAATGGTCATCAAATAATCGTTTCTTCATTTTATTAAAGCAGTTTAACTAAGGATAAAAGCTTTAGCCTTGACTACGGGGCAAAAACGCAAAAAATTAACTATTTCCATTGAATTTGGAAAAATTGATAAAAATCTATTTTAATGATTTTTCAGCTATAAAAATGCCAGCGTCAGTTTTTATTTCGAATTGAACATGTCCTAAACTGTGTGCTATTCACTAAAGATTTACTTCTAGTTCAATGTGTATATTCCCGTTTCTCTGTGAAAGCCAGAAATCATTTTACTTTTTATCTATGAGTTCTAGCAGCTTCATTATCGATCAATTTAAACAAAAGAAGTTAAATTAAATCTTTAGAAGAGTGAGCAACGTCCTTCTTTGAATAATATTGTTCAATGATAGTTCATCAAAAAATTGTAACTTTCATGGAAACAATAATCGCGAGTTCAAAAAAGAAAACTTTCTTCCAGCTGAGTTCGATAAATTAGATTTCTAACGTTGAAATTCTCTAGAGTTCTTAATCTATTGCAGATTGTCCAGGTACACCAGAGGGCTGTCGAAAAAATTCCTGTCCATCACAAAATACATATGTTATTCCACACACCTGCTACACTTCACGTTCTGTTCCATGCCTATATCAGAAATTTTCCCTGTATCTCTTCCTAGTAATCGAGGGTAGATGAAAATTTCCATGGTAATGATTCCAATCTTGCAGAATCCTTGAAAACCTCTACTCAAGTGAGAGAAGCTGCCTAAATCTGGGACAAAATTTCTTTATTCTAATTTTGAAGTTTTCGAGCATTTTAGTAAGTTCACAGTAGGATGAACCGTTGTAGTGATATTAATTTAAATAAAGGAATAAATCGTTAACGCTCACTTGCAAAATGGTGCATCAAATGGATAACACACAACGAAATAGATGTCTGATATCAATTGCCTATTTTAACTTGACAGTTTGAGTTGAATAACTTTATACTCTAATTCGAAATTCCTGTTACTCAAATTCACTTCTATTATCCTCTATCTGATTTTTGCAACTTGCTTTGATAAGCGTTTGCATATTTGAATCAAAAAGATGCGAGATTATTGTATCTATTATAATTTCTTTTCGTTAAGTCAAGAATCGAGATAAAAGATGTTTTCACATATTTTTCTTCGTGCTAATCATTCACGTTTCACCACAGCTGTTGGAAGTAAAACCAGAACGAACGAAGAATCCAGAAAAGTTTTCCTGTTAATCTGATTTGATATTCGATAACGCTAAAATAAATCTGAACACTCAAATCCACCAATCAAAAATCTTGATCCACTAGAATCATTTCTCGAGTGGCGCAGAGTGAAATGAACAGGTCGAGTAAATAATTTGATATAATGAACCCTAAGAATCCCCCGAAAAAACAGTCCCCCACTCCCACTTTAACGTCGACCTCATTGGCTGGAATCAAATGCGTAATTGGTGACCTGAATTAACACAAGGCGGTAAACTCCTCCCAACTCCGGTAAATACAAGATAACAAATTAAACGCTGGGTGCCGCTGACTCACCTAAGATTTTGCTGCGCATTTGAGGATGACGCAGACGTTCCAATTTTCTCAAGTTTTCTTTTTCTGCACCACCGCACTATCAGAAGAATTCAACAGAGCTCTCGTTCGAACTGAAAACTCAGTATTTACGTCGCTTACAGACCCGAGGCTTGGTGGCTGTATCCATGAGGAAGATGCGCAAAATTTTTACCTGGGAGTGTATAACACGGTAGAAGAAAAAAAGTAGAGTCAAACCAGTCTTTTTATGGTCGACTGTGTGGGTCTGCTGACGTCACGGAAACGAACCAATAGCAGCGCTCATATTGCATCTGGCAACACTGCTAGTCCCAAATCCGTCACCACTATTGGCCGAAAGACAAATCGTTGTGGGGACGTCATCCAATGAGTTCGAAATGAAGCCGTTGTATTGGCTAGCCGAATGAGAGGAGGTGTATTTTTTCCCCATTGAAATGACTCTACCTTGTTTCCTCTACCGTGGTGTATAATGAGAACAGTGCTGAGTGTTTCCAAAAAATGTAAACCGCACATTTAAATGCTAATAAAATCGAAAATAGTGATCGAATCTTAACATTTTTGGTCTTATTGGAAGAAAAAAATCTATTTTAATCTCGTCCTTGGCTGCAAACATTTGGTTATCTTGTGCAATACATAGTAATCTGCTCTGTAATTCATTTGAACATTAATCCAATCCCTTTAAAATGCAACTCACAAAGGAGCTGTAAATTTTTATCGTGAATAGCTGTATTCAATTAGAGGCTACAAACAAGTGTCCCTGTTATTTCAGAAGCTTTTCGTAGCCTCTCCAACTAAGCTATGTATCGCAGTGTGCGGAAATTTTACAACGAGGAAACTCTGCTAAATTTGAACAAAGCATATTTAGCCTTATTAAAATTTAGTACAGTTCCTTCATTATTAAATTATGCACATGGCGATACATGTTTATTTTAGTTCGAGATGATCTACCAGGGAAAGATTCTGAAAATAATTGAGACATTTGTCCGTAGCTTCTTGTTTGAATGTAGCCAATCACGATAAAACTTCGCTGCTCTTCTGTAGTTGCATCTCAAAAGGATAGGATCAATTTTTCTAGAAATCCCCAAAAAGACTATGTACTCTGCATTTCCCAATATAACTGTATCATTTTTACAGCCAAGGATGTGATATGAATGAATTTCTCCCTCCAATGAGATTAAGTATCTTAAAATTGGCTCGCTATTTTCAATTTCATTTGATTTTAAAAGTGAGGTATACATTTTTTGACAAACCCTCTACAAGTGCAGGGATCAATAAATGTCAGAGCGTATCTGAGACTACTAAAAACAAAAATATCACAATTCACTATAAGGTTAGTCACGAAAATCCTTTTCGTTGCAATAGCGTTTGCAGCAGGCTACGAAAATTCAGATTCTCAAAGTTCCATCGTTGAATGAACCATTGAAGCTCGCCCTCTAGATTGGGGTCGTCAGAACAACTTTTTTTACGCTCTTCACTAGTTGTCAGTAGCTCTTGTATCGTGTAACTGCTTCGAAACCTAACGCATTTGTTTGCATACGATACATTTTAAAAGTTCTTCAAGCCAACGGAAACTAAAGTAATGTGGAAATAAGACCGAAAAGTATACAAAAAAGTTAAGACGGGTGAATTTTTTCTTGAGTTAAATTTCTCATTCCATGCAACAAAGGGGCGTCCTGTGCATCTTAAACACGTTTACCATACAGACACAGTTACTTGATTGAATGGGAACCCTAGCTGGAATTTTTTAAACGTAATGCATTTCTAAATGATTTTTCTATTCGGTCAGGGAAAAATTCATCCTCCTTGGTAAAATGTTTTTTTCTTAAACTCTCATTTCTTGGAAATAAGACATTATTGAACACAATCTACCTTTTTCTAAACAACGATGCACTAGCTCTGCTGAGAATTTCGGCGATATCTAACCGTTGGGAAAAATCACTCCACAGTGATAGGCCAAAAATGCAGTTATACGGTGTTGATGAAGCTGCAATTCTCCAAGGTAACTAATTTTGCAAAATGTCTTCGAAGGAAACTTCTAGCGATTATTCGCACCAGAGTAATGCGATTGTACTAGCCACAGGTCACTAACTGTCGCAAAATAATTTCACAGCCTGGATGAGTGGCTAGAGCAAGAATTTTTTCCTTTCATTAACGGGGAAAGAAGTCGGCCCCATCAACTGCAATTGTGGTCCTTCTTGCTGGTACCCAGCACTTGCCGCACACACAGGGAAGCCATAAAATGCAAGCTATAAAAATGAGCAAGGTAAAGAAGAACAAGCAATTCAAGGAAGAATTTACATAAAAATTATCCATGAAAAATACAAACATCATGAGCTAAAGCTTTTAAATCAGAAAACGAAAAATCAA
>JACJUY010002269.1:26656-72138 GCA_014220935.1 Platorchestia sp. MABIK | reverse complement strand
GGGGGGGGGGGGGGGGGGGGGTGGAGGAGGAGCGCGCATCCATATGAGCGCGCTAAGGTTACGCTAGTGCGCGTCTTCTACCCCGTCTATGAGACAACCAATGCACGTACTTGGGAGCCAATTAGATCGTTGGATGTGCAAGAAAATTCTCTGTAAGATGAATTTAGGAACCGAAAATCACTATTCCATCAAATTTCTACCGTTACCGTCTCCTTAATTTAAAGAAACTCCAAGGACCACGAACGCACATTTGAATTCTCCATCGCGGTTTTAAGAATAACTGATAGACTAAGTCATGCGTTATTTGCACTTTTGTTCCACCGCGCTGGTCGAGTAATGGAGTGCGCACTAATTTGAGCTGACCGAAGTGTGCGCGAATGCAACAGAAAAAACACCAAATGTAGGCAAAACGGGCAAATCACAAATCAGCATGACATTCAAAATCATTATGCCAAGAAAACGGACGCTACACTAGTAACAAGACTTAAAAGGAACATATTAGAACCATTGAGAGTAACACTGGGTATTCTGAAGCGGAAACCACAAATAGAAAACAACTTTAAATAGTTTAGCATAGAATTGCAAGCACATTTTCTTACGCAACTTTCAAATCAGCGACATTCATCCATGTGAAATGTGCTGATACTACTTGGCCTAGCATTAATCCCACTTTTTATCTGCTGCCGAATTCACTCCTTAGAACCATTAACCCTCTCGAAATGATGACACCATCTTTTTTTGTAATCATTTTCCAGTTACTGCCCGATGACGTTCGAGAAAACGCCTCCTGAAACTGTCGTTTCAATACTACTCTAGGGCAGCAGATTCATTCTCCGTCCTTGATGTTGATTTGTCTGTTGTTGCGTGTCCAATTGCCAAGCACATCCCAGTTTTGTTCGCTGCTGGCCGCCAAGAGTCATGTGTAGGATCGCTATGCTGACGTCGACCGCGAATCATAGAAATATGTCAGTCACCAGAGTATTCACCCTTCATTGAGAGCTGCATCAGTGTTACTTTTGTTGTAGTTGTCCAGCGTGGCATTTTAACATTGATGTGGAACGACTGCTTGGAGAGTTCCTAAGTTCGGTAATGATTGACCGTGTAAGAAAGTGTTAGTGCTCCTCATTGGGCGGCTGCGCCTCGCTGTCATCTTCTACTTTGTAACTGAAGAGATAAATATCCCCCTGCGGATCTCGCGTACTAACGGCCTCTTCTGGTCCGCAAGAGAAGAGACATCCTGCACTACTTACCCCAAAGCTTTATCGTTCTAAACTATTCACAATTAATTTCCCATGAAGTTCAAGTACCGTGTTAAAAAATATTGAATGGCTTATTTTGCATGAGACCCAACACAGGCCTCAGATATTATAATTTAGTGATTATAAGCTTTTAACGGAAAATTTGAGAGTTTACAATGTTATTCATGCATTATCTATTGTCATTGTTACCAAATAAAACCAGAACGAAGCCTACATGACACGGTTGAATAAGGTCCTGCATCAGTTAAATTGATTCAGGACAAGTTTATCACGAACAAATCATTTATTTCCTCTAATTTACTTCTTGGGCATTGTATTTGAAATACGAAAATTTGATCGTTATATTAATTTGTACATGTTATGTCGACTGCAGCTAAAATTGACATAGAATTAATTATTTCAATTAATACTGCAGAATTTTTCTATACGGCACCGTCGAGACGTATTTAAAATAAAAGGTGGTCTACAGTCTGGAATAGCGTTTCACGATTTTCCTAAATAGTGTTTGCATCTTCAGAAAAGAGCAAAATAATTTTTTCAATTCGAATATGGGAATGAATAATTCATTCCTGAATTTGAGACGAAAGAATCTGTGTGTGAAAAAAAAATCTAAACAGCAACATTTCAGGAAAGAACTCTGATGGTTGAATTTTAATCGATGATGGCATCGCTGCCCACTGTTTTCAACGCAGTATAAAAAAATTAATTTCTCAGTAAGCCTATGCTAAACATGCACCTCAGTATAATAGAGCATCATATAAAAACATGTTACCCACTCCCCATTCCATTTATGTTCAGTTATAACTACATTGTGTAGATATGTTACACAGTTCGAACTCGCCTGTGTTAGCGACAAGCTCACAAGTTATTTCCTCTTATGGTCCTAAACAGGCACAGCGTTCCTCTATCCTCTAAAGTTCTCGTAACGTTAATCTTAGTCCCGCAAAACGACGAGGCCCTCCCCTTTAATTATAATTCCTTCTCGTCGTCATTCCACATGTCTCTCTGCTGTTTTTATAATTGTGTTTGTGCCTTTTCTCAGTAAATACATCAATATTTTCAATTAAATTTTATTTATCACGTTTTAAAAGCCCTTTATACCCATAATTTTTGTGTTTAGCGCCTCTAAGGATGCTTCCAAGCACTCTCTTTCCAATTACATTGACACACATCTTCCTCCAACGCGATTCTACCCCGATGTTTTGATTGCCAGTTGGTATTACTACTCCTGTAGTTTCCTAGCCTCCCGAGTATCGTGCAAGAGTAACCCACTGTAATTGTAATTTATCTGTGAAAAATATGTTCGTAGCCGATTTGTATGAATGAAAGGGCAAGTTCACCCTTGTTTCTAAGTTATCATTCGAAAAATAAGTTAATATCTAACTTCTATGATCTATTTTGTTGCATTCATATGTTTGACTTTGTAAAAACTTGCTGCAATTTCCTAATTAGCCTTCCATAAATAAGTTTATTTTCTAGTCCTATAATGTATGCTTTTCGTCACGGTACATTGGAACCCAATTCGAGCTGATCCCCAGCAACTCAAAGCTCAAAGACCTCTTTAATTGTAGGCCACGCTAAAATGTTTTCACTGAATATTACTCATGCTTACCCACCAATTGCATTGGAAATAGACTTGGTTTCCATTTAACTCTGTATTTATATTTAATCCTTCAAACGATAAATATACTATTTTGAACATGACTCTCGCATAATTCTATCTATATCTTAAATTTTTTTAACACCGAATTATGAAAGATGTCAAGGCTGAACTTCTGATCTTGTATCCTTCACACCATTCAGGCGCACGTGAATTTTCTTATGTAACTTCTCACATAATATTTTGCCCTGCGTTTTGAAGTCCGCGGAAGTTAGCAGTGGGTGGCTTCAAATTATTTCATTTCTTTACATAGTCGTAGAAGGGTGGCAATAAAAGAAGGAATAGAATGATTACTTTCGTTGTAATTTTGCTGCCTATTTTATTAACTGACACCGAGTGGGTCATCACTGATCACACTGCAGACGAAGCGGGCAACTGCGAACACCTGCAGTGAACATGCGGTCAGCAAATTGAACATGAGGCGCCGCTCGCTCGCTTTAGGTTTCAAGGCAGAGGCAAGTTGAAATTGATTTTCTAATTTTCTTAAGTTTTCCTCGAGTGAGTCAGACGTGGACTCTAATTTTTCTTCTGAAGAAGAACACGATCAGAAGAAGTCAACGCAGCTGTCCCTCTGACGCACGCTGCTCTATTTACTCCGCTCTGGGAGGCGGAGTTTGGTGGCCGCATCTAGGTACAGAATGTACTCAATTGAAACCTGATGATGTTTAAATAAGACAAGTGCGTTTCAAAATTACTGGTGCGACTCAGAACCACGCAGAAAAATATAATGATGCGCAATACGGCAGATCTGAAAAATTTTCTCTTTTTAGAAGCTTTACTTTCACAGGATGCTACAAAAACTTTAACTCAAATTAGAAACCCATTCAACTAACTATACTAAGACCCTCAACAACGAAAATGTATGACAAAATGTGGTTGATTCGTGGAACGATGGCATTGTCCGTGGAAGTTCCATGGGTTCTGCTAGTTCACATGATTTGCGTACATGAAATTGCGGTAAATCGGTTGAATACCTCGTCTGTAATTCGTATTCAATGTTTAAAAACGGAAAAGTCCACGAGAAATCGGCGACCATCTAAAGGCTCAGCATTTTAATGAAAAATGGACATTATGTAGATTTAGACACACTAGGGAACACTTTTTCAGTAACTGTGCGTTGCATTGGATGTTTGAAGTGATTCTGAAGGAGTTCCAGGCGCTCATTTCAAATCTGAAATAAGTTTTTTCTCTACTAGCTCTAGTTTCTTTGCAATTTGAGATTGATGAAATTGTACAAATGTGAACTTGCGGAAACTACATGTGTATAAGCATTTTCAATTCCATATATATGTATTTAGATAACTTCAAATATTTTGATCATTCTTTATTTGTTCCAGTTCAAATATGGCTTCCAAAGAGACATCATGTAGAAACAGCCTGATGCTTTCTGCTACATATGTGGATGCGACACACTCAATCGTCAGAGACCAAACATATCCTCGTTCGTCAAGCGCGCCTACAAGGCATATTTTGAAGTTCATCTTCGAGATCAAGACAAGCAATGGGCTCCTCATGTTATTTGCCACAATTGTGAGGAAATGCTTCGAGACTGGACCAAAGGAAAACGCAAAGGTCTGCATTATGGAGTTCTGATGATTTGGCGCCAACCCACCAACCATGTAACTGACTGTTATTTCTGCATGGTAATCTCAACGGTCGTTGGGAGGAAAACCAATGGAAGATGAGTCACCGAACATTCCCTCAGCTATTGGGGCTGCTCCGCACTCGGAAGAAGTTCATGTTCCAGTTATCAAAGGCTTCATTGGACGATAAAGACATTGGACATGATACAAGCGAACAAAACAGTTGTAACAGTGAATGGTCAGGAAAGTGTTCACAATCGGAGAACTGTTCTTCAGACACTGAACCACTCCCCGTCCCCAAGCCTCTTTCCCAGGTTAAACTGAATGATTTAGTGCAGGATTTGGGTCTTTCAAAAAAAGCAGCAGAGTTTTGACATCAATATTACAAGGCAGAAATCTTGTTGATCATTCTGTTAAAGTATCATGTTTCAGAAAATGTGACCAGCTTAAATGTGACCTTCATTTAAGAAAACAGAGTTTGTTTACTGCCATGACATTCCAGGGCTTCTCAAAGAACTGAGTGTACCCTCTATAGTCCTACTGAATAGAGACTCCTTTTAGAGAGTTCAAAACGCAGTCTAAAGTGTGTTCTTTTACACAATGGCAATTATTATGGAGCAGAACCTGTCGGTCGCTCAGTGCATTTGCGGGAAGACCATGATGACAGGAGAATGTTCATGGACTTATTGAAGTATCATGAGCATAATTGGATCATTCATGTAGATCAAGATGGTCAAGTTTCTTATTGGCGAACAGAAAGGCTTCACCAAGTTCCCATGTTAAATTTATTTGTGGGACAGCGAGCACGAGACAGACATTGGGCCTAGAAGGACTGGCCCATTCGTGACACCATTGAAGCAGGCATGCCAAATATCATCCAAAACCCAATTGTAAGCAGGGATAAGATCATCTTTTCTCCTCTTCACATCAAATCAGGTTTGATGAAGTAATTTGTTAAGGCACTGGAAACCGAAGGGGAATGTTTCCAACACATCATCCCAGCTTTACTAGGGTTATCATTTGAGAACATCAAAGCAGGCTTGTTTGACGACACCAGATTCGAACCCTAATATGTAATGATTAGTTTATTTCTAAAATGACCGCTTTAGAAAAGGCAGCATGGTTATCCTTTGTGGCAGTCGTTCAGAACTTCCTTGGAAACAATAAGCCGGAGAACTACAGTGATTTTTGAACAGAATGCTCCTCGCTTTTCGTGATCTCGGGTACAACATGAACATCAAGCTTCATTTTTTGAACAGCCACTTTAGTAAATTCCCTCACAACTTGGATGATGTAAGTGACGAACAAGGAGAATGATTCCACCAAGGCCTGGGTCATAGAAGAACGCTAATAAGGGCCCTGTGACAAAAGTATGATGGCTGACTACTGCTGGAGCATTAAACGAGATCGCCCAGATCAGGTGTACAAACGCAAAAGTTGCAAACGTAAATTCCTGCCTGAATAAAATACACAAACATTTTTATAAGATTTTATCAGGTGTGGTGATGTTCTGAAGGATGCTAATCTAACTTTGGGATAAAGGTTGATGTTTTTAAAAAACTCTATCAAAAAATACGGCACAAGCAACTATTGTGTAATTTACTATAAAATCACGTTGCAATGTTCTATTTCTTTTGCCCTAATAAATATACAGACATGACTTTCAAACCATTTTAAGGTTCAAGTGAACAATAGAATTGTGGCTAAAAATGCAATTTGCCATATTATCGAAAAATAAAAGAAATAAAAATATCAAATTGAAAAAAAAATCTGTAGCTTGCGGACAAAAATCGACTTCTAATTTGAAATCAACATACGTAAATTGAATATAGAAAGGTCTTTTTTTAAATGCAACAAAATGAGTGTTCCCGCCAGTGTAATCGGTGTAAAGAATACGAACAAGGAGAATGCACAAAACCTATACACTTAATTGCTATAACTTGAAGATGTTTTAGTGTAGATTTCTCGTATAAAAAATAAAAATAAACTTCAAAAGTGACAAAGAATGAGTCAACACTATAAATAGAAATTGAAGCCTGACTGCATTCAACTTTATTTTGGCTGTACAATTTTACTCATTGCCTCGAACATCGTGGCAACGCTCTGCTGTTCTTATATATGTCAAATTCTTTCGAATGTTGCAGTCCAGCACGGTAACTCGAGCTCATCACTTTGATTGCTCTGACCATACTGGTAAATTCCGTACGCATCATTTGTTCTTTAGGAACGACTCCAGATTTCGAGCTGCGCGCCTCACTTCGCTTTACGAGAGCAGTCAATTTCTGATCTCAGCATCCATATCAGAACATGTATGGAGGCCACGAATACCACAGAACAATGAATTATTATGAATATTAGAACCGAACCTTGAATAGCACCAATATTCGAACGTGAACAACACGCGTAGTACTCTCGAAATAACTTTGGAATCGCTTGTGTGAAACCGAATTATAATTTTATAACACTGAAAAGGAATTATTTACAAATTGTAATGGGAGAACGTACAAAATTATGACGTTGATATATTACAATTTCCATAATATTACTTAGAAACTTCTTCACCTAGAATTCTTTAGAAGTTCTACTATGAGAGTACTTCGCAAGTACAATTTCTAGTTTCGAGATTCAAGTGAATGTGAGCGTGGCATAGGACGCTAGCATTTACCTGATTAGCTTAGGTTTCTGGAGGAATGGTTGTCGTTGAGTGAGACTGTGGAAGGCTCTGACATGCTACGGCCAGCTGCCTTGATACGCTAGCAGCTGCAGACGGGATTCGGTGATCTCAATGAAATTACATTTCTTTACACTGATATCTAAAACAATTTTCAAAAATATTCAAGTTAAGTGTTAAGTGTCTTGCTTGAGTTAAGTTGGGACGATTTGAAATATAGTTTTTTTTTAGGCTGAGTATCGACCTATTGATTGCTGCTGAACCTTCGGTTTATGTGAAAGAAATGTCAAAATAAATGCGTGTACATTTTTGTACAATGATGTTAGAAGAATTTTCACGAGAATACAGTAGCATTCAAAGGGCGCTGGCCTTGAATGTGTTCTGTATCCAGTCGAGTTTTCTGCCTGCAACTTTTCGCTGGGGTATAACGACGGTTTTTTTATATAGAATTGTTAAATACCCATTTTAATGATGAATTTACTATTTATCCTCAAGAAAACTATGTACGAAGACAACTTCAGTTTATTGGAGCGTTGCAGGCTTTAAATGAAGGGGTTTAAGATTCCTGTTTTTCATGGTAAAATCAAAATGAGGTAAAACAAAAACGAAATTCAAAATTGAGCAATGAGCATCTAGTGTGGTGATTGAGCAGCTGTAATTCTTCTCGTAATGAATGCAATTTTCTTAGCTAGACTAAAATGAAATGAAACATAAGATTCGCATGTAATTTATGGACTCACATGTATGATTGAATACGAAATTATGTTATATTTTGAATGACAAGCATTTAAAATATCATTGTGGAAAAGAATATGCAACAAAATTTTCACTTTTTGTTCTAACCCATCATTTTTTCTTTGGGACTTACTTGTTGCGCACAGCAATATTGCACTATTCATTTGAATAGAGCTCTCTGAAATGCTTGTTGAAGTCTGATT
Source organism: Platorchestia sp. MABIK (assembly GCA_014220935.1). Lineage (NCBI taxonomy): Eukaryota > Metazoa > Arthropoda > Malacostraca > Amphipoda > Talitridae > Platorchestia > Platorchestia sp. MABIK. The sequence goes on along the minus strand of JACJUY010002269.1, from coordinate 64,027 downwards.
AATAAGATGTTCTATATTGTTTTAAATGTAAATTTCCTCACATGAGGCTGGAAGAGATGCCATTTCGGTCTCTAAAATGGACGCTTCAATTCCATAAATTGTTGAGCAACGGCAAAATTTGCCATCAGGAAAATTTTCCTTAGAGGATTCTTTCGATTTAATTGCGGGGGAAGGGGTGGGAGGGGGGCAACTCAAACAATCTGTTCGAGAATGGACAAGACGGTCATGAATCCGCCACAGGCTATCATGAAGTAACTTCACAATCTTGGCAAGTTAGTCGAACAAAACTTTGAGTAGTGAAGAAACACCAAATGGTTTTCAGCTCGGTAAGGGAATTTCAACGGACCCGTTTGGACAATTGCATTCTGCCACAGAGCTGTCGGTCAAGTGTCCTCGATCTAACACTTGATCACAGAAACAGAATTTAGTGAATTGGAAAATCTTTTTAGAAACAGAGTTTCAAAGATATATTTAAGACCCGCGAAAGCCAAAAAGTAAGGCAAATTTGATCAAAAACGGCAGGAACGCTAGAGTGACATCCTTCAAATTACGCATTGTATCTTCAAAAGTAACATCAGCTTCAATTACAGATTTTGCTGAAGCTTTGTAGTTCGTGAGATACACGTGTTTGTAAAAATTCTCTGGTAAAATGCCAGTTCGAGATCGACAGGTTTATTAAAAGCACTATCTTCGTTTCTTCCCAACTTCTGTTCAAGAAACGCAATTTGTATTCTGATTCCACATTTGGTGTCAGAATGTGATAAATATTGTGGAGCGCTCATTCGTGGTAACTTTTAATAATCTGCGTTACCTATGAATCAACCACATTTTGCTATACTTTTTTTCGTTGTTGAGGGTTTTAGTACAGTTAGTTGAATGGGTTTCCAATTTTAGTTTGAATTTTTGTAGCATCCTGTGAAAGTAAAGCTCCTGAAAAGAGAAAATTTTGCAGATCTGCCGTATTGCGCATCATGATATTTTTCTGCGTGGTTCTGAGATGCACCGGTAATTTTGCGACGCACTTGTCTTATTTCAACATCATCAGGTTTCACTTGGGTACATTCAGGACCAGGATGCGGCCACCAAACTCCGCCTCCCAGACCGGAGTAAATAGAGCAGCGTGCGTCAGAGGGACGGCTGCGTTGACTTCTTCTGATCGTGTTCTTCTTCAGAAAAATTAGAGTCCACTTATGACTCACACGAGGAAAAATTATGAAAATTAGAAACTCAATATCAATTTGCCTCTGCCTTGAAACCCAAAGCGAACGAGCGGCGCCTCATGTTCAATTTGCTGACCGCATGTTCACTGCAGGTGTTCGCAGTTGCCCGCTTCGTTAAGCACGTTCAGTACATGGTCTTTCTTCGATAAGCATGTGCTTATGATAAGCCTTATGCGAATTATAATAACCAATTTAGTCCATTTGCAGCAAATTTCAATTACTATGGTATTTTAGTTAGGGTATGTAAAATGAGGTTAGAATAGGGTGGGGTAGGTTGGATGAGTTTATCAGTTACGAGCTACATCCATGGGCGGCCTCACGTTTATAGGAATGCATCCTTTAATGCTGCGTGTCCACGTTAAACCTGAAGGTATCAGCTAATAGTTTGAGACTTGGAAGTCAGTGGGTATTTCAACAAGACAATGACCCAACGCACACGGCCAAGTGTACAACTAGCTGGCTCCAAAGAAATATGATGAATGTGCTGCCATGGCCTTCGATGAGTCCTGATCTCAATCCCATTGAAAATTTGTTGCAGGAATTAAAAGTCAACATCAATAAGAGAGCTCCAAAGAATCTTCAGGAATTGAAACGCATCGCCATTGAAGAATGGAATAATATTTCATCTGAAACTACGGAAAAGCTTGTCAAAAACTATAATAAAAGGCTCGTAAATGTTATGAAGATGGAAAGTCAAGCTATTGATTGTTAAATATCTACTTAAATGGTAGATTCTCCTGAATAAAGTGTAATACTACTCATTGTATGAATGATTTTGTCTTATCGTGTTTCTGAAGTTCAGCTTGTCAAATTTTTCAATAAATAAATTTTATTCCACAAACTTCGTAGTATTGTCACTAACGTGTGCTTCACACCCTGTGAAAATCTTATGCCTGTGGCAACAATAGTTTTTGAGTTATTCTTGAAAGTTTTGAAAGACGAGGGGTGTACGAAAATTTCGTCGCGAACTGTACCTTTAAATGCGAGACGTCGAATATGTAACCGAGTCTAGAATTAAATAGATTAAATGTCTAAAAAGCTCAATTAAACATGCATTTGATTTTCATTGATTCTGAACGATGTAAGTATCAGACATGTATTTGGAAAAACTGATTTGATTTTTAATCATCTATCTGCTTCGTTCATACTTTCATTTTGCCTCAAAACCATTAACCTTAAGTTCACCCAGTGCTTAATGACAGAGAATAAATGAGTGCTGAGACAGAACCGCTGGTCGATTGGCTTATAGCACGTGTTCACAAGACTACAGTAGATATTTTAGTGAATCTGATGATCCCATTTAGAAGTAAAACTTCAAGCCAGTCATTTAGTAAAGGTACCGAGTAGAAAGTGTAATCAGTTCGAATCTCAGCTCTAGTTGCTGACTACGGAAGAAACACCTTGAAAAATAGAAATTTTCTTGAAAACTAATATACCGTATTGTAATGTCGTTGTTTGGGTCATTCTATGGGACACCAACATATCATCTTGGCAAATAAAATTACCTTTTTTTCATTTGAACACCAACAGGCGAAAATTAAATACATGCAGTACTCTTCCAGTACGTAGCCGCATCAGTGAACTAGCACTCTGTGCTGTTGCTGGGGGACTACCACTGGCTGAACTGCCGCTTCAGAGTAAATAATTTGGCTGCTGGACGAACTACCAATTTGGAAGAATTGTTACTGGATGTTTCTCCCAAATGAAAAAATTAATCCTGACTTTAAAGTCTCAATGAATTTATATTAGGAGAGATAAGTTTAGGCATAGTTAGGTTGCTAACTTTACTTTACCAATAGTTGACCGATGTAACGGAGATTAAGTTAGGTTATACAAGCATACGTTAGGCCTCGTTAAATCATATTAGACTGCGTAAGGTTACGTTTGGCTACGTAAAACTGTATTTAGTAGGTTTCGCTTTCCTGAATGATGCTTTCTCTTTTTGTTACTGATCAACGTAGAAGGCTCATAAGGTTTTCACTGACATTAATTCCATGTTGTCATCTCCTCAAGTGTGCAGATTTCCCTGCAGCAATCCTCAAACACGAGTAATTCACCCAGAAGTAATTCTCCTTCAAGGATTTACACCCAGTGACAACTTCTCTATTGACAGTTCACCCAGTCGCAATTCAACCAACCACCTACTCAGGCTTCGCCTCTCGGGAAGTAAATACAGCGTTTCAAGTCTGCTCCACACCTGTAATGACTTCTTAAGAGAGCATCCACCTGTGAGTCACACGAAGAAAAGTCTGCAAAATTAAAACCTCCGCATCAACTGGCTCGCGCCCCAGAATCTTGGTGTAACCAGTGCAGCCTCATGTTGAATTTGAGAGTGGTTTATCAACAGGGAGTGTTGTGAGCGGTGGGGGGTGAGGACGGAGGGTGGTGAGAACGATGGGAGGTGGGGATGGGAGTGGTGTCAGTAGTGGGTGGTGCGGACGGTGTGTGTGTGCGGACAGCTCAACAGGTGCAATGAGTAATGTTGAATACAGTACATATGATGTACACAGTATAGCAGCAAAAAGTTTGAGCATCACTTAAATAGCGTGTGTAATTTGGTTCAAGCGTTCGGCGGCAAACTGTGGTGAAGTGTTCTTAAGCCACTTTGTACATGGGCACTAGTGAAAATGAACGTTCGCAGCAGACTTTACAGTTACTTGTATAATTACTGCAGGTATTCAGTTTAGCGTGAAAGTTTTGAGTGAGATCTTCAGTGAGGGGCTGGTAGCGTGGAAATATCCAAATAGGATGCTCAGCGTAGGTGTGGTTGAGATTGAGAAAGTTCTATGTTCATGTGATTTGGAGTGAAAAGAATTCAATGAAAATGAGTCTCAAAACTGAGGTGTTAAGTTTGAGGATTTCGGGATGCAAGTGTTGTTCTGTGAAAAATTTGAAAAATGATTTAGAGTTTCCTAAAATTAGTGTTGACGGGGTTCAGCGAAAAATAGGTTCAGTGTACCTCAATAGGGTTCACTTGAGTAGTGTTTAGTCACCTTTAACGTGAGTAAAGTTCTGTCTGATTTGAAGCCAGTTTGAGTGTGAACTAACTATTCACACTCTGATGATTTCAGTGTGAGTTGGGGCTCAGTTTGCGGTCAATTATCAGTGTGAGGGAGACTAGTGGAAGTTGAGGTTAGTGTGAGAAGAGGTGAGTGAGAGTTGAGTCATTCGGTACCGATTTATCTGAGGCTCAGATTACCTTTCATCTAATATTTGATGATCTAAAATTACCGCTAGTTTTATATAAAAGGTTTCCCATGTGAGTGAGGATTCATTACGAAGTTAGGCTCCACGCGATCAAATTTAAAAAAAAGGAAAGGTTTAATGGGATTTAAAGTTTCGTTGGGGTAAGGTAGATGTTAAATCGTAACAATGATTCAGTGTGGGTAAAGGTTCTTGCAAAAACAAAGGTTATATGAATTTTAATTGAACGTGACCGACTTCCCAGAGCAAATATTGGTTCAGTAGAACATGGTGAATGCTTGAATATTTTTGAGTCAGTAGGAGTTGTGGTTTAGTGAGAGTAAAGTTTCAACAGGAATTTCGATACAATAGCATCAGGCGTTCGGTATACATCAGGGTAATGTAGCAGCTGGGGTTCAATTGTAGTTGAATTTCTGTAAGAGGTTGGACTAGGTAGGCGTTGGAGTTCAGTGTGAATTCTTGTTAACTCTTAAATATTTAGTATCATTTTATTTAAACAATTCTGCGTATACAATGACAGTTGTAATTTTCACTCGCTTATAAAATGTTCCAGGTATAATTCCTTCGCAATAAAAAAGTTCGTTTCTATTAAGTTCATGCTTAAAAATCAACATCTGCTGACGATGTAAAAAATACTTACGCGAAATTTTGCATGAGAACCTGTTTGTGAATGCGACTTCCATCACACAAGCCTTCTCTGGTCGTGGAAATTTAAATGTGTTTTTAAAATTTATAAAAATTTCAACGATAAATGCTTAAATTTAAGGGCCTTATTTATAACGGTACGGGCTTAAAATCAATTATGTAGTGCACAGATTGGACCAATTTAGGCATTGGAAGAAACATGCCAGCCTCCCATGGGCTTGGATGAGAAAAATCTTCCTTGCTTGTTGTAGACCATCTTTTCTGAATTTTACTTTATGGGCACATACATATAGGGCAGTATTTTTGTGCGCTGGACGCCTAGCAAAAACATTTATTTTTCAAAACATGTAATGAATACCTACGACATCTGATCATTCTACTCACAGCTGAGAGCAGGTAACTTCACTGAAAATATATTCAATCTTTCTTAGAAGTGAACATGTACTTCATAACTTGAGGCACATGAGGAGTTTGGCCTTCAATTCAAATTTATCTCGTAAGACTAACATGACCTATGCAATGAATGCGAAGTAAGATGTTTTTCAGTTAGCTCATCATTTTTTCTCGTACTTGCTATAGTGTTGTTACACAAGCTCATCAGTGCAGAAATCATATCCCTGTTAAGGGTGCCCAACATCTTCTCAGGGTCTCCTCAGAGGCTTATTTCGTAAACTGAATAAAAATTTACCAGTTAGGGCAGTGCTTCAACATGGGAATTGCTGGAAAAATGGTATCTTCAGACGAGTCTGGTAGGATATTTTTTATAGCGTTGGATGGTTTTCCGCCATACTCTACACATCTTTCATGACCCAATTGGCGACTACGTAGTTACATTCTCTCATATTCATCCAAGTGCACGTAGACAAATGCAAAAGTAAATCACTACTCAGTTTTTATTCAAACATAATATATTTCTACCGTATGCATCATGAGTATCAAAATTATGTTGAAATCAGAACAATCTCATTTTCGAGGATAAAATTTATGCAATTTAATAGCAAGAAGTTGAGATTCGCTCAATATTTTCATCATGCACTAAATTCATTTGCTTCATCTGAATTGCACGCATTGTTACCCAAATCAGCTTGCGATCCTAAGTTGTTGCTACTGATACTACAAATGCTGCTAAGTCATCATTGCATGAAAACCAAATTAACTTTGGTAGAATTACTTTGGCTACAACTTGTCTCTGACGAAGCTGTCTGTGGTTAACTGAGTTCAATGCAATCATTCATCAGTGAGGCATTTCAATGCTACAAGCTGTACTCTTCACACGGTGGGAAGCTGAGAGCATTATCCTCGCCGAGCAACACAGGGAGGCCGGTAGCGACGTGTCCGAACAGAGAGCTCGGCTCTCAGCCGCAATCAACGCAGTGTTAAATAAATCAATTTGTCAAATGTTTCAATTTTTTCGATCTAATTTTTTATGATGTTGAATTTAGCGGTAAAATGTGTTATTAGAGGGTGAAATCCATTATCAAGAATTCATAATAGCTTTGTGCGTAAATTAAGTTAAAGAAAAATAGGACTGAGTCCATGCCCTTCATACATAACTCATTGCCTAAATACGTTATCGCCAATTTATAATATTCACCGTAAATTTAGTCTGACTAATTTGAGATGAACGCACTTCCTAATTCGTCAACTGACACAGTGGTCGCAGAAGAAGCATGAATTACACCGGAAAATATTCATGTCCAAAATCGGAAAATTTTCATTTTTTTTTAAGCGGACCGAATGTTCAAGACCTGCGGCAGGAAAACCAACCTTCAGTGTAACGGTATACTTTCTAAATTGGGAATTAATTTTGCGCTGATATTTTTTCAAGTCTCGCCATTTTTCAAAGAAGAGACGCAAATGTTTGAATATCTGTAGTGTCATTACACGTGCAACTGAAATGTAGCTGATGTTCATCAATATTCATGAGGGATAAAAACATTTTCGTCTAATGCAACTTGCAAAGAAAATAGATTGGCGTCCGTCCCACCATACATTGTTAATGAGAGCAGATGTTCTCTGAAATTAGTTTTCGTCGGTTTAGTTTGCTTCGGCATAAAATCATCAGGTAAAATTACATCTCGTATCTGTAAAAGTCCAATTGGCGTTGATTAGAAACGCATTATAGAATGAAAAATGATTATAGAATTATCGCGCTTATTCAAGGGTTTATCTCTTCCGTTGTATACGTAGAGTCTATGAAAAAGAAAAGCATGAAAAATTTACGTTTTCGTTGACATCTGAGTAAAATTAAATTCAATTTGAAAGGGGATTTCTACTCTGAAAATACAAATTTTTAACATTGGTTTTATTCTTCGTGCCCAGACCTACTTTAGCCCCAAATCTAGCTGGAAACTGGTCGTCTATTCAGGCGGAGAGAGAACACGGGTGTTGCATATCTCAATCAAACATGGAGAGCAAACTCCACCTTTGGGGGATGTGCGTCATACCTCACCATGTGAGGTCTATAAAATGTTCTCTTCTCAGTAGTCGGACATCAGTTGTTAACTGTGCACTGCAATATGCGAACTATCGTAAGTTCATTATACAGCTTTAAAAAAATCATTTAAAATTATAAAGTGACGGCAGATCAGTTGAATGTTGTGATGAGACATTTAAGTGATAGTAAAAATTTTACCATCGTATGTAGAACTTTGCCAACTATCAGTTTATGTGAAACATCTGCTCAAAAAAGTAGTAATGTATTTCTGTAGCTTTTATAATTAACTTTTCTATATGTACAATCGTGTTATTTTTCGTACACTTGAATTTGAAATTAGAAAAAGTATTCTTGCTAGCAATACTGCTTTAAAACCAAACCTGTGCGGCAAGTGTGTGATGTTCGCTTATTTATGTTTTTAATACTGTGTAGTGTGACAGCGCTTAACAAAAATAACCTCTTATGGTTTATTAATTGCACTTCCATTGAATGAACGTTATCTTTTTGTGAACTGTAGACGTAAATTTAGTAATTTGATAAACCCCAACACACTAAAAATTGTTACGAATTTAAAATAATCAGTTTTGCTAGATTTATTTGGTTAAATTTACTAACTTAGCCTTTTTTCACTTTGAAGTTCGTCAATAAGGTCTACCCAGCATCTGGCAACTCTTGAAAAATTGCTGGATGAAATGTAATTTCCATTGACGAATTTTAATTGTGAACATTAATTTGTGTATATCTACCGGTAAATATGTCAATATGACAATATCGTATTTATATAAGATACTTGGAAACCAATGATGTACTACCTATTTTGTACCATCTTTATTGGAAGTAAACTGTTTTTCATAGGAGATAATGATTGTGACATTTCAACGTTAGATCCTCTCTTAATGTTTGTCTCACTTGTGTTGTCGCTGCTAAGAAAGTTGTACAAAGATTCCTTCATTTTCTATAATATAGATGATAGTTTCTCAATAACCTGTAATTTTCCGTGTCATGAAGCATTCGTTGAGTAGAACCCCATTTTTCTTTTAGATTGCTTTTTGATTGCTTTCTGTTTCTCTGAATAATAGTTATTATTCTATTACAATCAACACAAAAAAATGCATTTTGTGCCTCAGGTTGTCTTGTTGACTGTGGGGGCCATTGCTCTGGCTCAACCCCAACCCAATCCTCAACTTTCTGGTTTACTCGGAGGCGGCTCAGGAGGCTTGCTGGGAGGATTGCTGAATGGGTTGCTTGGCGCTGGCGGCTCAGGAGGTGGTCTGCTGGGAGGTCTACTCCAAGGCTTGGGTTTGGGAGGTGGCGGAGGCGGGCTAGTCGGAGGCTTGGTGAATTCTCTCGGCCTTGGTAACGTTCTCGGACCGGTCGATGTTCGACTGCCACTTCAAAATATAACTGACAAGTTGGATGACATCATTGAAAGTATGCACTTTAACACCCTCACCATCCTTTATACTGGAGATAAAATTGATCGCGCCAATTATGCTAAAGCTTCTGAAGGGCTAGAAGGAGATTTCATCTTAAAATTTGTTCCAGAATGAAATGTTGTTTCAAGGGACATCTGGTAAAATGACACAGGTATTTCAGAAGTTTTTTAATTTTTTATTTTACCCTTATAAGAATGAGTTAAAACACTGAATGGTTTCTTCTGTACTACATTTATATATATCCTTCCATGGCAATAAATTTTCACCTACTTCACCTTTTATTCTTCACTGAAATATTTTTTTTATGCCTATACATCCTAACCCGTACTTCTGGAGAGAACATTATCGAGTATAGATGAAATGAAAGAAAACTGAAGTAAAAATCTTTATCTATGGGAAGAAGCTGCTCACTTTAATTCCATGGCAACGTATCTATTACAAATAATAATAAATGTATCAAGTAATATGACACCATTTCTCTCTCTTCACACGTGAAAAATGTGTGATTGTTATATCTAAGGTGAAGAATGTGTCTGAAATCAGTTTTCCTTGCTTAGGAGGTATTGTGAACTAAGAGAATCAAATCCAGCAACTATAGCGGTAGGGGAGGAAATGTACCACACGTCTATGCCAAATTATTCGCCTCAAACGAATTTCAGCTAGTGAAATTATGGCACAATTTCGCAGCAGCCAGGCTTAGTTGATGAAGAACTGACCAGGTCGAACTTTTTCGCTTCCTGCATGCATGTTTTTCGCCGCGTAAGCGATTTAAGCGATCTAAATCGCTTAGGCGGCGAAAAACATGCATGCAGGTGGCGAAAAAGTTAGACTGTGGAGTGTGCACTTTCGAGTAGACTGAGTGCTCGAAATATCTCCTCAATATTTTACTGTGACTAGTTCACCAAACAGGCGTTCAAAATACCAATGAGAGTTATTTTACTGTATTTTTGGCGATACAAGAGTCGTACTATCAAATTTCAGTCAAAGTCGTGAACTTTGAGGCATATTTTTCTCAAACGTAAATTAGCTCAGAGTTGTAAAGAGTGAAACCATGGAAGTCTCATTGAGCGGAAGTCTCATTCCTACAGTATATACCGTTCTGCTTTTGGTCTTTTTCTCGCAGTATAGTAAACGATGATGTGAATTATTTAAACATTTTCTGTTTAGATCATAAGTGCATGCTGATTATGTTAACTTATTGTACATTGACAACGTAACTGTCATGCTTGTACGTTATCACTAATTTATGGTGTCGATTAGCTTGCTACAAACTTCAACCTCATCATATGTTCGGCTCATTAGCGAATAATGATAGACTAGCAATAATGCAACTCAATTATGCATTAATAATGACGAGAACGCCTATAACATAAATTTTGTTACATAATGAGGGTAGTAAAAAAAACCTTTCACGATTAATATGATATTTTTTACCTGAAAACTGTACTATGAGAATATTAAAGCACATCTTTTGCTTGGCGATAACGCTAGTTAATTAAAAATTTAAAGGCAAAGAATAGAATTGTTTTCGTTGTTAAAACGTTTCGGGGTAAATCCCATCATCAGTTGAAAAACACACCAATGAAATAAATATGATTACTCACAGACACAAACGGTTCACGAGATTATGATAAATTAGATGAAAGTGCAAAAATGGGAAAGCACTAGACGTATCATTCAGTGCTGGTCTACCCTTTAAAATTTGCAGTGATTCTAAAATGCGTACGTCAGTGAAATTTGACCCCTGCCCAATGATTGAAGAATTATTGTTGGCGATTATTGAATTGTAGTTATACGGATCTGCGTGAATACAGATTGCAGAATGAAGTGGTTGTCCTAGCCTTGATCCTGTGTGGTAGCTGACTCCCTATGCTCAGCGATCCTCTGTCCTAGGGTAAGACCGGTGCAACCGATGTACATGGATGCACACTGTGCACAACTATATTCATCCGTGCTTTTAAGTTGTGCCTTCATAATTTCAAATAATTTTATTGTAATGCATTTTGAGTTGGAAACTCTTGAAAAAAATTCTTTACCAATTGATTTCCAGTAACTTTAATCGAGTCCCAGTCGAAGCAGTTTTTGTCCAAAAAGCTTTATAGTCTTCCGTCCACTAATGACCCTAATAACAAGCTTTACATTCCTCTCCCATATTTCGGTGCTCAATCCGAAAAACTAAAAGAAGAGCTGAAATCTCTTATGCTTAAATACTTCACCATTTAATTGTATTTTACTGTGAACATTTTTTGCATTAAATCCGTTTTCAGCTTCAAAGAAAAACTTCCCGTTGCGATATGATCCTAAATTGTTTATGAACATAGTTGTGCTGCACTGTGTGCATCCAGGTACATCGGTTGCACCAGCCATACCCTAGGACAGAGGATCGCTGAGCATAGGGGAGTCAGCTACCGCACATGGTCAAGGCTAGGGCAACCACCCCATTCTGCAATCTACATTCACGCAGATAACTGCAATTCAATAATCTCCAACAAAAATTTTTCAACCATAGGGCAGGGGTCAAATTTTACTGACGTACGCATTTTAGAATCGCTGCAAATTTTGAAGAGTAAACCAGCACCGAATGATATGTCTAGTTCTTTCCCATTGTGCATTTCCATCTAATTTATTATAATCTCGTGAACCGTTTGTGTCTGTGACTAATCAAATTTATTTCATTAGCGTGTTTTTCAGCTGATGATGGGATTTATCCCCAAACGTTAAAAATAATTTTAGCATTTTTTCCCCGGCTTTTAAATTTTTTATGAGAATATTTCTTTACTATGGATTTAAACATGGATTCCTGTGCATTCTAAGGAAGAATTTCAACCGTCAAGCTTAATCTTAAATTTTTCATGCTATTGTCATTAGTTGAAGTGGCAGCTGCCAATAACCCAGTTAAAGTTTGGCATTTGCTACCAAATAAGGCACCTGTAGAGTTATTTTCGTTGTTTTACGGCAATGAATTTTCCAGCATTCGAGTTCAGTTGTAACTGTGCTCCGTGTATGCCTTTGTATCTGAGTCAGCTGATGGGTTCTGGATTTTAACTCAGTACAATGTGGGATTCAAATTTGCTTCAAGGAACATATAGCGGGGAGGATAACATTTAAACAGGTCACTAGGAGGTAGAAGAATGAATATTGACTGGCCAGACAACAGCCCATGAAATAAAACCAAACATTTTAAATTAAATGAACTACTTAATAAAAATATTTTGGGTGGCCTAAACCTAAGACACGGAATGCTGCTACTCAATTTCGAGCACTTTTAGGCTATCATGGAAACTTGAACAACGAAATGACCCACCCTACACTTTTGCCGTTATGCAATTAAGGAACAGAACGGATTACCGTTCAGTTCATTCATTCAAAATTCTCGAAAAATCATTAGCCTGTAGCATTCTTCAATTTTCACACCGTCTTTTCTACACTGCTGAAGTTCCCAGCGTGAATGAAAGTCTATGGACTTTCATTCACAGCTCGCCTCACTCCGTGCATCCACACGGATCTTAAGGTTAAATTTCCAACGAATCAATGTAGAGTTCACTCTCTTTCTATACGTCAACTATTTTCCGGTGAAATCGAAGACAAAGTTTGTAAACAGCAATTTGAAAATTGAGCATCGAACTCATGCAACCGATGGAACGTCAGCTCACAGAAATTGAGCAGTGGTAAGAGAAGTGTTTTCATAATCATTTTATTTTCACGAACTCGCCTTGATGAGTGACCGCTTTGGTTGAGTGTTGTTGAGTACGCCAAACCTGCTGCTAAATCGGAGTAATGAGACTTACGACACTGAGACATGATTTTCAAGGAGCTAATTAGACTTTTCAAAAGAGTTTCTTTATTTCGAAATTATTGAGAAACTCTCCTGAAATAACATGCATGTGTCATGCTCACATGACTAATAAGTCATGAATGCTCACAAGGTAGTTTTCGTTTTTATTAAAAGTGGTTAATTTGAAGCAAGTCTTTCTTGTGAAATTTGATTCATAAAAACGTACCTAGCCTGGCTCACAACGAGACATGAAAATGAGTGATAGAATGTTCTTTGAAGACATTGAAAATTGCTAGGAGACGACGTTTCATCTCAATGTTCAAATTTCTTGAAATTTTAAAGACGAATATCTTGTTAACAGTAAATCCCTTCGAGAATGAGAACACACTTTAAGTTTCAAAGGATATCTAAAATTATTCCCAGGTTACATAAATCAAAGACATATCTTTCTGCATTTAAACCCTTTCGCTCACCGTTGAGAGAAGGCTTCTACCAAATCGAATAACACAGTACGTAGATTGATAGAGAAAACATTGTTATTCATTGATCAAAATGTAAAAACTCCGAGGAAGAGACCAGGGGTGATTTATTCATGAAACTAATAGATAAACTAAACGTAGTTTTCTATTTGAAGGAATGATTTAGACAGCTTTAAGATATCGCTTTTATCTTTATATTTAAAGACGTTTGAAACTTTGAGCTTCGGAAACATAACAACATAGCTATTGGCGTCGAAATTGAAAGTGTTATACAACAACACGTTTTGATCTTTTTCTCATGTCAGTAACTGTTATAGCTACACATGAGGAAAAAGATATCAATATCGAGAAGCCTCGTTGCAAATTTTTTTATTTGAAAAGAATTCATAATAGCTGGAGACAAAAGTGTGATTTGCAGTAATTAATCCAGTGGAATTTTTTGAAAGCTTTGGCTTAATTCCATTGAGTGAAATCTTAAAATTTCGAGTACTTAGACACAGTTTTCCATTCTCGTGAAGAGATAGCGTCTAAAAAGTACAAAAGCAGGCAAAATTTGTAAAATTTAGCATATTTTAGTGATTCTTTCTTCAGTCATTGAAATTCATAACTGAAATTGACCTTACGTTGTAAGTAACGCAGCAAGTAAACAGCTAATTCAAATTCCCTTGTGCGAAACTCATCAATTTTGCACTATCTCACGCACTGGAGTGGTACAAAATATATCGGATTCTTTTGGAAAAATACTTACAAAAGAAGTGTGCTTCGTATGTGAACCTTTCACATTTGTTTGAGGTAAAACAAGGTCAAAGCTGTTTATTACGCAATAGTACACAGGAGCCAGTTTATTATCTATGTTTAAGCTAGTGGTTTTTAGGCTAGTGGTATTTAAGGTAATGGTATTAACTATATTTGGTAAGCCACTTTAGCAGACTACATTCACTTTTAGAGACAAAACTCATGATTTTTATGTACAATGTAACTACAGTAAGAGACTTATGATTGTTTGATAGTGATTTTAGCTTCGTCTTCAGTTGAAAATTGTAATGCCTATTGAGTCAAAAGGTAAAAAGTCTTATTTCAAAATTTTCACACACCAAATATACAGTATTCGAAAAAAAATTTAAAATCAGGAATTTTGTAAAGACTAATAAATTTCCTAAAAGGATAACCTCTAATTAAGCTACCATGAGCGTCATACAGCTCGCAAGTCACCCATGCATATCTCGTTTTTGTGACTTTAATCTACAGCAACTTGCAAACAACAAACAATTAATCTCCTCCCCGTTAAGGTAGTGCTATCACCATGAAACAACTGAAAAGATTACAATGGCGATGATATTCTTAGTATCTTCTAGTAGTGAGGTACAACCGACAGAAACGTAGATTTATATTTAGTTCATACTAGTCCTCTTCATTCATTGTCGTATATCATAGGAGTGTATATTCCCCCCTAATAACACACTCGAACAAATAAGGCGAGGAAGGACATACATACATTGACTAGAATGACTCAAAATCATACCTCATCAACTGAATGACTAATCGAAAAAATTGAACTATTCCCCACCCCCTACTGCTGCCACCAACGCCTAGGCGCCAGGTCGGACACCTGCTTGTGTTCCCAGGTGTCCCAGCACCTCCACTTGCTGGAGCTTTACCTCATCTGGGCGGTGCTCCTATTCTTGCGTTCACGATTCTCGTGAGACGGTTAACTTTGCCACGAGGAACATATCGCTCATTGGGAAGAACAACGTTATAACTCAAAATGTTACAAAATTGACTTATACATACTGTTAAATTCGCCATTTCGTTCCACAAATTTTGGTTAAACAGTCATAACTGCACCTTCAAAATTTCCCAAGAGGAGGGATTCCTTTTTTCGATGAAAACTAATTCCGTAAAGCAGTTTGCAAAGTTAAAATCACTTCTATTGAAATATCAAGAATTTCGACTTGTGACGTTCTTCCTCATGAGCGATGTAGCCGAAAGGATAAAATTTGAATAGGTGCCCGGTAGGCAGAAGGATGATAATTGTTAGCTGGCGAGACGACTGCCTACATAATAAACCCAAATGTTATCAAATATGTATTAGAAATAAATGGCCCTAGGAAAGCCCTTTCACATTTTTAGAGGAATAATTAATAGCCTATAGCATTTTTCAATTTTTGTGCTGTCTTTTGTACACTGTCAATGTTGTCAGCCACGGACCTCTTTCATTTACAGCTTGCCTCACACAGTACATCCACACAAATCCTATTTTCTGAATCCACGGCTGAATTTCCTAGCTCTTCATGCTTATTCGTTGGAAAATGCAGTTCATTTAATTACTGTTTCCAATTCTTGTATATCAAGAACTTGCTTGCGTTCTGCAAAACTATCTCGCTTCTAACTTCTATCTCAATAAAAATAGGAGAACAAAAATCACTGATAAAAGTTTCAATTACACTGAGAACTTTTTGGGCTAATCTCCATCATCAGTTCATTAAAAGAATCAGACATATATCACTGAAATAGAAATGAACGTAAATGTACATAGAGACATGAACACGGATTCAAAAGTAAAAAAAAAAATTTGAGAGTAAAGATGCAGTAAATAACACGAAACACAACTAAGAACCTACGATGCTAAGAGGGTACGAACTCAGCTGGTTGTTAAGTGAAGGCTTGCATTTACAGTAAAAATGAAAAGCGATTCAAAAATTCTATGATCTAAAACACTTGAAGCTACACGTACTACTTTCAAATGACTAGAGTGAGGAGTTACATTGCACGTTTCAGCATGATCGCGAACAGCGGAATGAGATAGACGGGTCAATCGAACACCAGTACGATAACTAACTATCAAATCTACTCCTCAATCATCAAACATCGTCGCACCAAACGTACAGCAGTTGCACTTGATTAATAACACGATCAACTTTCTTTGTTCTGCATTCAGATTTACCAAGCTTAAAAAAACTATTGAAACAGTCATTCATTAGAGTTTAAATCATTCACTAAAGCATCAATCTGAAATTAGTTGTAAAAAATGTTGCCATTGAATACTTTTTTGAATCAATATACCTAATGGTAGAAAAAAGATAACTTTTACATTACACCACGATTATTCCACCTAATGATGAATACGAAAGCATTATGAACTCAAAGGTTGTAAGGTTGTACTATGCATACTAAAGCCTTTTTTGTTTTTCGCCTCTGCTCCATTACGATCTCTTGAATCTTATTTTCAGTACACGAATTGCGAGGGCGATCAATTGGGCATTCTAAGATTCCGTCCACCGTATTGAGAAGGACCTGATATTTCTGCATAATTTTTATCGTTTCCAAGGTCGAGAGTATCTTCCAAGCCCCCAACGAATTTGCCTCTGTTACCATTTAACACTGCTTCATCCACTACCTCCTGAGTCGTCTCTACTTCGCAATCTTCCATGCAGACTGCCTCTTGTTCTTCTTCCTCCATGCAATCTACCAAGCAAGCCCCCATAGCCGTCTCCACCAAGCCATCCCCAATGTGAACTGCCTCCTGTACTGCCTCCTCCATGCAATGTACCAAGCAAACCCCCACCACTGCCACCATTTATTCCCCATGCAAACATGAGTAAAATATGTTTCTTGTCAAAAAATACATATAACCGCCACATTTCAGGTCAATCGGATCAAAATTCAAAAATCGCATGGGCTGCCCCCACGCTAGGGGGTCAACCAAGTGATTTTCAAATTTTGATCCGATTCGTCTGAAATTTGGCCAGTATATGTAAGTTTGAAAATAACACGTGTTTCGCTCATGTAACATTTTACATTTATGCCTTTTTTTGGAAAATACGAAATATTAGTTTTCTTGTTCATTTTTATGTATTTTTCAAAAAGATAGAAGTCATTGAGTTTTTATGCTTGAACAAAACCAAAGACATTTTTAGAATCTTTGATGCTTTGCAAACAAAGTTGCGTTCCAAATTTTTCTTTTTAAACCTTTAGTTTTTTTTTTATGTGCGATATTTGATCACTAACTAAAATAAACATAAATTTTGGGTTTTGAGCTTTGATATAAAAAATATATGTACAATTTTGAAAATCAAGGAAAGTAACTTTGTTAGAAATGTTCCAAGGATTCTACAACTGTAGTTTTTTTCCTTGCATGAAAACTCACCGACTTCTATTCTTTTGAATGTGGAAAATTAGGGGTTTTGGGTCTCTGCCAAAAACAAATTTTTTTGTTGAAGTGTAATATAATAGACAATTTTTGTACTTGATTGCTGTTTTCATGTTTTTTATATAATCTCTATGCATAGTTTCATATATACACTGTGAATTGTATATTACAATTAAAAAAGTAAAAATAGAATATAAATGAGAAATCATTCATTTCTTTATGAATGGTGAATTAATTATTTTTGGTCTGATTCTTTTGAAGTTTTACCATTGTATGTAATTTTGAAAATAAAACCAATTTTCATAACTTCATTTTTTCGATATAGGCCTTAGTTTTTTATTAAATTTGAAATATAGTTATTTAGTTCACATTAATGAATATTTCAATAAAATAGAAGTCATTTAGTTTTTATGCTAGGACAAATTCAAAGGCAGTTTTGAAATTCTCGTAACATGACAAACAAACTGACATTTCCAGAATTTTTTTACGTTCTATCTTCTTTTTACATGGGGTCAAAAATTCTGATTTTTTGGTCCCCTTACACCCCCCCGGGGGATGTACGGGGACCAAATGCCCGTAGCCCCATAAAATTTTAGGGTATAATAGCCCACCTCTTAAGGATCCTTTTCAACAAAGAAACAAAAATGGACCCTTGGGCCCGAAAGCCCCTGGGTCGAACTCCTAAACTGAGATCAAACAGCAGACGTGTCCTCTACTCGACTTGGTGGAGCTCTGGCAAACTTAACCAGCAGTTTCCAATTGTTTTCATGTTTTAGGTCGGCTTGTTTATAAGAAATCAATTTGTCACTTGAAATTTGTAATATGAATGAAAATTTACATTGTCCACATTTCTTGAAAACTACGCATATAGCGCCAAAGTCACCGTTGCGATTCGAAGTCTTATTATCGATTGTTTGAGTCATTTTTACTTTTATTTGTTTAGTTACTGATAATTTCACAGAATGTTTAACAATTTATAAAGCCTTAAGTTACACTCTGCCTATTATTAAATAGCCTCTTTCTAAGATGTGAGTTTTCGTTTGTTTTTTCGATAGTATCAAATTCATTTTCATAGCACGCAATGTTTTTATTGGTACAGAAACCAAATAAAATTAGAATATGTCCTCTTCTCATTAATTTATTTCCTTAAAGTGATGTGGAACCCAGTGTTACAAGCGCATGTCCATCTCCCGAGACAAATTTGAGATATAAATGAAGGCTCACAGTTTTTGCTCTTAATTTCGGTTATTGTTTCATGAATGGGATATTCCACGGAAGCGATCGAATCCGATTTTCGAAGTATTGCACTGCTACAATTTTTAATGAATAACGATGTTCGTTTAAGCGGTAAGGTCTTACTGCCAATAGAAAAGCAATAATCTTCGTATGGAATTGACATACTTAATTTTCCCTACTTCATTACTTAAATGAATAGAAATCACATTTTGATGGATCTTTTTCTTGTTTAGTGAATTAAACGAAATATATATTGTCAAAAGACAAGTCCCTTCAATAACGACGTATGATATCAATTCAGTCTAACTTTTCGCCGCCTGCATGCATGTTTTTCGCTGCCTAAGCGATTTGGGCGATGAAACTTTTGGGATTTCGAGCATACAGTGAGGAGTAAAATAATAAAATTCGTTGATTAAATCGCCAGCCACCACATTTCTAGACCACGAACAATTGCGAAAATTTGACTATATATATATACAATAGTAAAAAAACAATAACAATTTATCTAAAGCCCAAAAACTTTTACAGAAAAAATATAACGGAACATGTATAATAAATAAGTGAATAGAAGTTAACAACATTTTTCAAGATACATTTACACACATTAATCCTTCGTTGTATAACTGTTATTATTAATCATGGCTTCGAGACGTTTGGGGTAGTTCACTACCAGCCTTTTTTAAGTTTCGGGTGCAATCTTATTCTATTTTTCAATGCAAATTTCTTTGAGTTCGGTGATGTTATTGGAACCGCTCTTCTGAATCTTCAATTTCAATTCTTTCCATAAGTTTTCGAGCGGATTTATGTCCGGGAATTGATTAGGCCATTCTTAAGTGTTTATCTTCATCATCCGCAACCATTCCTTGGTTACGCTTACTGTATGCTTTGGATCGTTGTCTTGTTGGAAAGTCCATCCACGTTTCAATTTTAACAAAAGAGCTAAAGGTAGGAGCTGCTCTTCCAATATTTCTTGCCATTCATGGTTCCTTCAATGATATGAAGCTTACCTACCCCTGATGAGCTGAAACATCCCCACACCATGATTGAGCCACCTCCAAACTTGACAGTGGGTATGGTGCACTTCGACTTATACGCTTCGTTTTGTTGACTCCAAACATCGTTTGTGGTTTCTCCCAAATAGTTCGATTTTGGCTTCTTCTGGCCATAGTACTGAGTTTCAAAACGCTGCTGGATTGTTCAAATGGTCATTGGCATACTCCAACCTGGCCTTGACGTGACGTTTATGGAGAAGAGATGGAGAAGAGGCGGGAGCAAAGCCTTTCACGGTGTAGTGCCCTGCTGATCGTGAGTTTGCTGGCTTCGACTGCAGATGCCTTGAGATTGTCCTTTAAATCTTCACGAGTAGTCCGAGGCCTCTGCACTACTGTTCGAATCAATTTTCGAAAAGCACAGTCGTTAATCTTCCGTGGACGGCCAGTTTGAGACTTGCTAAAAGTCGTATTCTGGCATTTCCACTGACGTGTTTTGATTCCAACAGAGGCTATAGAAACACACCGTTGCGCACCTATCGTCCGATATCCCAAACCTTCATTATGGAGCTCCACAATACGTTTGCGAAGGTCTTGATTGATGCCCTCATTCTTACCCATGCTTCCCATGCTTCCGACCTTTCAGAACGAGAGCTACTGTACCAATGACACGTTATTGGAGATGGATGCTGACAAAAGCTTGGTTGTCAAATAGTAGAACGTATTGGAACGTTCTAGAATAATCCTACAATAATTTTAATGTATGATATCGAGAAAAAAGTCAGGTATTGTAAACATTTGTTGACGTATTTATTGTACATATTCCTACATTATTTTTCTATTAAATATTTGTGGGCTTTAGATACATTATTAACCTTTTTCTACCATTGTTTATATATAGTCCAATTTTCGTAATTGTACGTGATTTAGAAATGTGGAATCTGACGATTTAATCAATGTGTTGTATTACATGGTAGTAGAATCAAGGTAGGGTCAAACCAGTCTTTTTTCGTCCACAATGTTGCAATGCTGGAGTCTTGGCAACGAATCAATAGCAGCGGTCATATTACATCTGGCAACACTGCTAGCCCCGAATCTGGCACTACTATTACCCTAACGACATGGCGCAATGGTGACGTCAAAAAGTTTATTTGAATTGAAGCCGTTCTATTGGCTAGTCGAACAAAAGGAGATGTATTTTTCCCCTAAAAATGACTCTACCTTGTTTCTCCAACCGTGTTGTATTATTTTGCCGATCAATCCCTATAATAATAAGAGCCGCGTCCGACCGTCCGTGTGACCTCCTCTTCTAATAGACCGCTTTAATAGCAACAAGGATAAAGTTAAAGAAATACAAGAAATTATTCTTTTGCATTATTTTTCTGTAGCGATTCAATTCCCTTTCACTTGCATTATGGTATCCAGAATACGAAATCGGCTTATTTTTACAAATAGAAATTTTCTTTGGAGCTTTCTCTGTTGAAATTCATCATGTTGCTTTGAAATTTTTAATTGACAATCCGAAAAGAAATTATTTAAATTCGTTTGACCAGTAACCTGGCTACCACTAAGTATTAGGCCCAAGATTTTGGAACTAAAATAATTTTTTTCGAAATTGTGATTTTCTTGAAAAGCTTCAAAGAAATAATAGACGACATTTCAGAATGAAATTCCGGCACAAGAGGCCACCATGGATAGAAACATGCACTTAGGATGAAATACGCTATGTTAGAATTTGTTAGGTAATGTTGACGGAAATTTTTCACGGGTCCCCTTAACTGAACGATGACATTGCTTTAACCCTTTAACGCCCAAGTGGACTCTACGGTCCTCTTTCGAAAACAGCCTCAATATATAGTATTTCTCGTTAAATTATTTCCCTAATGTGTTCTTTGAAGTTCGCTGCCAAGTGGCAGTTCCTTCCTCATCCTGATATCACCTGATGCCGACGCCAGTTTTGTGACGGTGGTTGTGATAACCATAATATGGGTTCAAAAATGCAGACGTTAAAGGGTTAACCCATTGATAACGACAATTCAAATTATTCCGGATAGGATAGGTTAGTAACTTAGTATACTCGTAGATTAAATTAGGATTGGATAGATAAGGATAGGATAGGTTAGTATGGGAGGAGCTAGAATAGGATAGTTTAGGATAGGTAAGGGAATGTTGGTGAAGTTTTTACGGGTTCATGGTTTTTTCATGTTTCACATATTATCAGGATAGCTTTGGTTAGGATAGGATAGGTTAGTATATTTGGTTAGCATGGGTTATGTTAGAATATGTTATGTTAGAATTTCTTTGGTTATGCTGACCGAATTTTTTCACGGGTCTACCTAGCTAATTGATGATATTATCCGTGGAATTCCTACGGGTCTTGCTAGTTATTATATTTTCGTTAGATTGTTGCATACTGATTCGTAGAAATAATTTGCTGATGCGTATCTGTACATACTTCTCAGCATAGGCACTGCCTACCTTGCCTACTCAAAGTGTACGTGCTCGTAATAAAATATATATAACAATAAACCCTGATTTTTATTATTTTGTTCCCAATTTTAATGTCATTTGTATATACAAAAATTATAAATCTTATAAATAGGCTGCAACACCTGCAACCATCAATATTCATCAATAAATTGTGAATAAATGGAGTTGGAGTCGCCAAAAATGTGAATAGGTGGAGTCGGAGTTGGAGTTGCAAAATTCTGAAAAGTTGGAGTCAGAGCCGCAAATTTACTCCTCCGACTCCGCAATCCTACTTTAAACGAATACCACGGAAACTAAGTTCTCATACTAGTGTAGCTTAGCTTTGCTTTCAAAGGTTAAGCGCACCTTTTCCCCGTCTCTCTCACATTGAAAGATTTCAATGAAGTCGAGCACTTATTTGCACTCATACCTCTGGAAAATTTTTCTATGTGTGTTACCTCTTACCATTCGTGAAGGCTCATGGCTAAGTGGCTCGAATAATTAGTTATAAATTCTCACGCCAAAGCTCATATCATGGACACGGCTTCGCTTAGTCAAATTATTAAAGTTGTTTTCCACTTCATACACATTGTATTTTTCCCTCCCCAAACTTTGTATATTTCAGGCTAGTTGTTCCAACAAGATTTATTCACTGAATTTGTTGATAACTCATGCCCAATGTCAATTCAAAATCATGTCAAGTCGGAAAAAGATTTCTGAATTTTTGCCTTCGAAATATTCAAGAAGTTGATCGGAAACAGACACAAGTAGTTGTCCGTATCCACAAAACTGGCTTTCAAATAGCATGATAAGTGGCACAAAATATTCAAAGAACACACCTTTGCTAATAACTTCCCACTTTTAACTCATAGTTAAAAATTTAAATTACTTACAACTTCTCGAATCGAAAACTTATTTTTAAGTTTTGTGAGGCGAAAAGTTTCAAAATGGTGTTCGGATACGTCGTAAAGTAGCTTTCACTGTCCACGCTGCTTTTGGAATAATCAAGAAGTGTCGCAGGCAAAGTTCAACGAATTTTCGATTGCGAAATAGTGAATGATTTGAATTATGAGCGATTAGGATGGAAGCTGAAATTAAACCAGATTTTGTGTAACATGTTCATGAAATCTTCCTATGTCATATTGTTTTGAATAGGGCAGATTCAAATACTGGAATTTAAGCTGCGAATTTTCGAATTGATTAACTTATGCCTCAGGTATAAATACCACTAGGTTATATGCTACAAACATTATCACACAGATTTTTTATAAAGTCTTCATACCATTTCAAGAATTTATTACGAGTAATTGATTGAATACTATATTCTGATTTGTTCTGTTGTATTTTGAGTTTTGTAAAGTTTTTTACCTCATTTAATAGACTCCTAAATGGGCCCCATTAGTTGCACGAAGCGCATCAAGATGGTACTCGTATTCTTGCCATGTCCGCTGTTGCATAGCCTCATCAAATTGTGGCAATGGCATCAGTAATCCTTTGCTTTAGGTAAGTAATGTTCCGTATTTTTTTCGGTACATGATATCTTTAACATGGCCAGATAGAAAGAAGTGCATGAAAATGATTTCTTGTGAATGTGTATAGGCCAAGGAATTGGTCCATCCCATCCAATCCACCAATCTGGAAATGTTTGATTGAGGAACCCACGAATATGCAGCCTTCAATGTGGTGGTGCACCATTTTGCTGAAAAATGATGGTTGGTTGAAAATCATTTAGTTATGGTGCCACATATGCAGTTAAAAGGTTGAGGCAAAAATCACAGTCATTGATGTGCGGTCGAAGAAAATGGACCAATAATTTTTGATGGAGCTATGCTACAGTGTACATGGCAACAATCGAGTATCGTCTATATGTGCTTCGTGCAACTAATGGTGTCCATGTAGAAGTTATTGAATAAGTTAAAAACACTTTAATAAACGCTAAATAAATAGAATAAATCTGAATAAATTATCCTATCAATTTCATTTGCAATAAAATTTTGAAATGGAAATGAGACTTAATGGACACTGTAGGTCAACATGAAATTACCCTGAAATTGCAACACAAAAGGCCACTTTTGACTTTGTTTTATCTCCTCAACGGAATGTGAGAAGTTTCACATGTGAAGTACATTTCTTTGTAAATTTCTTCAAAAAGGATCCCATATATTTTCTACCGCGCCAGTATGTAGGATACTGTATATTTTGTGCGTTTCCCAGAAGGAGATTTGATTTTACTTTTCACTCACTGCGTTACTTACAACGTTGGTTCAGTGTCAGTGATAAATTCCAATGACTGAAGGTTGAAGCCCTTAAAGTATTTGGATTTCGCAAATGTAACCTGTTTTCATGCGTTTAGCTGTTCTGTCGTGATTAGAATGGCAGACTGTGTCTTAGTACTCGAAATTTGAAGATTACACTCAACGGAACCTTTCTAAAGATTTTCAATAAATCCCACTGCATTAATAACTACAAATCACGCTTTTGTCTCCAGTTATTATGAAATTTTTGTAAAGAAAAGAAATATGCATCTATGCTTCTTGATATACTTTTTCTCATGTGTAGCCATGACAGGAACTGAAATAAGAAAAAGATTAAAATATGTTGTTTTATAACACACTCAATTCCGAATGTGCCTAAATATAAAAATTAAAGCGATATATTAAAGCTATCTAAGTTGTCCCTTCATAAAGAAAACTACGCTCGGTTTGCGTATTTGTGTCATAAATTAATTACCTCTAGTCTCTTCGGTGGATTTTGTCCATTTTGAACTACGAATAACACCACTTTCTTGACTAAACTATGTACAAGCATTTTTATTTCATTTGATTAAAGCGTTCTCTCAATTGTGAACGTCATATATGAATGCAGGAAGATGTGGGGAGAATGTGACCTGGGAATAATTTTAGACATCCTTTGAAGTTTGAAATGAATTTTCATTCATCGCGGTATTTTTCATGGTCAAATGCTTTCAAACCAATAGCATATTTGTCATCAAAACGTCTAAGAAATTACAATACTGAGAATGAACGACTTCTCTTGGCCATTTCTAGTGTCTGCAAAGAACAGCTCATCACTCATTGCCATGCCTCGCTGTGAGCCAGGCAAGGTACGTTCTTTGAAACGAATTTTCAACGAAAAACTTGAGTCAAAATTACGATTTAAGAAAAAACGAAAACTATTCAGTGGAAGCGTTCTTGATATTTCACACATGTTCCTTCAAAAATTTCGAAAAGCTTCTTGAGAGTCATGTTGCAGTGTTGTATAAAATTTACCGGATCAATTCAACATTAAGAATGTTCTCTAGCGTGACTCACATTGCTCCGATTCAGCAGTAGGTCTGGCGTACTCAATGACGCGGACACACTTGTCGAGACGAGTTCGTCAAAACAAAATGATTGCGAACATTTCTCACATGACCGATCAGTTTCTGTAAGCTGACGTTTCACCGGGTGCATGAAATCCAAGCACAATTTTCAAGTTACTATTTCTGACCTTTGTCTACGATATCACCAGAATAATGTTCACGAATAGATGGAGAATTAACTTTACATTTATTATGAAAAATTTGATCTTAGAGTCAGTCATCCCTTCAGTTCTTTCATTGCATAGCGGCCAAATAGTAAGACGAGTAGCCTTGTAATTCAAGTTTACGTAACAGCCCAAGGGCACTCGAAGTTGATTAGCTACGTTACATGTAGGCATTAGATTTTAACAACTGAAAAATTTCTTATCAAGTAAGCCTTTCAATTTAAAATTTTTGGGTTTTTATTTGCAGTCGTCTCGTCTGTCAACAGCGTTGCTTCTTCCTCCTGGTCAGCAATTTAAATTTCATCCTTCCCACTGTATGTTCTTCGAGGCGAAGCAGAATACAACACTGTACCGAGTTGAATTCCAAAACCCATTGGCTGCTCCAAATGCAACGGCTCGCGCGGAGCACAATTACAACTGTACTCAAATGCTGGAAAATATATTCTGTAAAACCAGGGAAACAACTCCACAGGTTCCTCATTTCGTAGCAAATGTTGAACTTTCATTGGATCATTACGAACAACCACCTGAATTTTTGACCATAGCTTGAAAATTTTCGATTCAGTTTTTCGGCCTAAATTTTTCAGTAGAGTGCTCAGGAAATTCTTTTTAAACCCATTGTGAAAAAATTTTTATTCTCATAGTATATTTCACAGTTAACAGGTCTCATTTAATTATGAATGGGCTCTTTTTGATGCCTTTACAATAGCATTGCAGTCAACAGTGCTATATGCAATGTATTATTGTGTTGTATCATTGCTAATCTAATGTACTTTATATTTATCTATTATTATTATTATTCGCTAATGACAAAACTTACCATGAAAATAAAATTTCTGACATGTAAATGGTAGAAAACTGACTACTTAAAGAAATCGACCGTAACCGTATATTAATGCATGAACATGACAGCTAATTCACTGATGTATATTTTGTGAAGATAATCAGCATGCACTAATGATCTAAACGTTAAATTTAAAAATAATTCTCGTTTGCCATTTACAACATTGCGAAAAAAAATAAAGCAGTATTAAATCTACAGCAGGAAATGAACTATTGCTCAGCATAATAACAAAGTGAAAAGGAATGCATATTGGAGTACGATTGGTTAAAAGTATAGTAATATCTTGGGGGTACTCTTACTGTAAATTTTAAATATTTTCAAGCCTTTCGGCAGAAAATACCTGCATAGTTGTCTAGCCCTGTACGATAATTTCGACGTTCTAGAGTGTCGCTTGGAATACATAAAATAGAAACGGTCGAAGTTCTTACTTTAGATGTCAAAATTGAAGTTACACAAATGTTAGAAAATCGTGTTGGTTTTATACAAGAAATTACGAATTTCATCATTCTGAAACACATTCTTACCTGCGTTGCACGCAAAACTTACCGATAACATTCTTACCTAATATGATGTGATCCATCGAATCTTCCCTGCAACTTAGTACAGGTTTAATGGTAATTACACATAATGAATAAAATTTTCTGACTACATAAATTACATATATAAGCATGCTTGCTAGTAAATGTCCGATAAAGAATCGCATAGGTTTTTTCCTGGGAATTTTAGAAAAATCCCATTTCTAGATAAACGCCATGACTAAAATTATTTCAGCATAAAAACACTGTTATTTTTCATTTTATCGCATTGATGAAGAGGAATCTGATGCTTCAAAATAAATGATAATGAAATTGTTATTGCAATCTGAAAAGAATATTGCACAAATTGTCGTAAACAATATTACTTCTTTAATTTTTCTATCAAGTTCGAGTGTCAGCGGAGTACACAACCTATGAAGAGTTTTGCCTTTTCCAACGGTTATTGATGTACAGGAAGGATAGGCAATCATGGACAACGTTCCCCTCAAAAATGCGAGTTTTTTTCATTATTTCTTAGAATCATGCAACAATACAACTCATTAAGCACGCGAATTTAAAATATATTTAAATACACTTCCTCAAAGGATTAAAATGATTAAATTCTATGAATGCGTTAAGTAAGTGGCTGGTATAAGGCATTAGCGGAGCGTGTGTTATGCCAATTGACGGACCGGTACTTGTTTTATGATAGGAACTTGTGTCCTACGTCGTTCACATACAGCTAGAAAGAATAAAGTAGTTTATTGAAATGTAAATTTTAAAATTAGCATGATGGCTACTTTAAGCAAGCGTGTCAAAAAGCGGAGCTAAAATTGATCAATAGTCTACAGAAAAAAGTGTGATTTCACTCTTTTTTTACAACTCTGAGCTAATTTATATTTTTTAAATACTGCTCAAAGTTCACAACTTTGGATGATATTTGAAAACGAATTCGATTGTTGTCTCCCAAAAAACAGTAAAACAACTCTATAGTTTTATAAGCGCCCATAGATGAAATAGTCACAGTAAATTTTGAAGAGATATTTTAAGCACTTAGTCTACTCGAAAATGCACACTCAGTTTTCTTTAACGGAGTTTGGCAGTTAGGTAATTGGACCATGATTTGGTTAGCTGATATTCGTTTAAGGAGGGTGATTCTGCATGGACGTATGGTTATATTTCTTCCTCCACCGCCATAGTTGCTGGATCTGATTCTCTTAGTTCACAATACTTCCTAAGCAATAAAAACTGGTTTCACACACATTATTCACCTTAGAAATTCTCATGCAATCACACTTTTTTCAAGTATGAAGGAAAAGAATGGTGTCATATTACATGATCCGTTTTTTAATATTTGTTAAATTTACGTTGCCATGGATGTAAACTGCGCAGCTTCTTCTCATAGGTAAAGATTTTCACCTATTTTTTTTCATACATCTTCACTTAGCAATAAATGCTGACTCCGGAAGGACGGGCTAGGATGGTATGCAGCATAGGCATCAAAAAAACGCTTCTTCAGTGGAGAATGAAAGGCGAAGTAGGAATGAATTTGTTGCTAATGAAGGATATTATAACGAATGTTGTAAAGAAGAAACTATTCTGTGTTTTAACTCATACTTATGCGGGTAAATTTTAAAATAGCAAAATTTTCTAGCATTTGCTATTTTACTAGGTGTCCATCGAAACCACACATCATTCTTCAGCAAGACTCACGATCCATTCTCCTCCAAAAGGGCAAAAAAGCTATTTTCAGTGGTGAATAAAAGTTGAAGAAGGAGAAAATTTATTGTCATCGAAGGATATATATAAATGTTGTACAGAAGAAACTATTCAGTGTTTTAACTCATTCTTATTCTAGTAAATTAAAAACAAGAAAATTTTCTGATATACCTGTGCCATTTTACCAGATGTCCCTTGAAACAACATTTCATTGTGAAATAAGTTTCACGATCAGTTCTCCTTCTAGCTCTACAGAAGAATTAGAATAAGTGATGTAATCAATTTTATTTCCAGTAAAGAGGATGGTGAGGGTGTTCAAGTGCATACTTTCAATGATGGCATCCATCTAGTCAGTGAGTCTTTGAAGTGGCAGTCGAACATCGACTGGTCCAAGAACGTCACCAAGGCCGCGAGAATTTACCAAGCCCCCGATCAACCCGTCTCCGCCACCGCCCAAACCCAAGCCTTAGAGTAGACCACCCAGCAGACAACCTCCTGAGCCGCCTCCAGGCTGGCCTAAGTTAAGCAATTTTCCCAGCAATCCTCCCAGCAAGCCTCCCGAGCCGCCTCCAAGTCCACCTGCGCCAAGCAATCCTTCCAGCAAGCCTCCCAGCAATCCTTCCAGCAAACCTCCCAGCAATCCTTCCAGCAAACCTCCCAGCAATCCTTCCAGCAAGCCTCCCAGCAAGCCTCCCGAGCCGCCTCCGGGTCCACCTGCGCCAAGCAATCCACCCAGCAAGCCTCCTGAGCCGCCTCCGGGGACGTTAATTTCTTTCAATTGCTCCAACACGCTTGTTGCAGGTGGGCCGCCGATTAGTTGCGATAAGTTTATTTGGGGTTGAGCCACAGCAATGGCCCCCACAGTCACTAAGACAACCTGCGGTAAAAAATCGATTTTGTGAGTCATGAAAAGCATGAAAGAATTATTCAGAAAAATAGAAAATGATCAAAAAGCAATCTAAAAGAAAGCTGAGTTCTACTCAACTGATGCTTCATGACAGAAAATGACAGATTATTGAGAAACTGTTATCCAAATTCTAAAAAAGGAATGAATCTTTGTACAACTTGCTTAGCAAACAGCGACCACGCAAGTGAGACAAATATTTATTAAAGAGAGTATCTAACGTTGAAATGTCACATTCATTATTGCCTAAGGTATATCAACAGCAATATTGCCGTATCGATATATTCACTGGTAGATATTCTCAAATTAAATACTGATAAAGAAAGAAGTTTAGCCTTTTGCATAATCTGAAAAAAAATAAAAAAGGAAGGACAGTAACTCTCAAATTAATCATTATATTTTAGCCAAATAAGAGAATTTAAAAAAAAACGAACGTTTCCACCCCTAAGCTCTTTTCTGCATCTGAAAAATTTGTTAATAACATAAAGTCCATTTGCTAAACATTTGAAAATTAAAAAGCTATTTGTTACGTACAGGAGATGCATGTTCTTTAAAACTATCGAACGAACTTGCCTCTCAAAATTCCTCCTCACTCTGCAGTCCGCTCTAATAAGAGAAGTGCGACCTCCCAGTTCGCTCAGACGATTTTAAAATTATTGCTACCGCATCTACTGTAGTCAAACAGATCTCCGTATCCTAGAATCTCTTTTTATTATGAAAGACAAGCCAGATTTAAACGACAAGCAATCCTATCCGTTACAAAAAGTTTTTATTTTTCAAATGTTTTGCAAATGAAGTTTGGGTTATTAAATTTTTTATCAGATCCTGAAGGTAACCTTAATGGTTGAAACATTCGTTTTGTTAATGCTCTGATTTGATTAAAATATAATGGTTAATTTGAGAGTTAATGTCCTTACTTTTTATTTATTCACAAATTAATGTTCACAGAGAAACTTTATAAATGGAAATTGCTTTGCATCTATCAATTTTGCCAGAGTTGCCAGATGCTTGATAGCTTTCATTGTCGAACTTCAAAGTGAAAAGGTAAAGTTAGGTTTTTCAATCGTGAAAATTTTGATAAAACTACTAGTGTGACATGAGAAATATTTCTCAACGTATCACGATCTCTCAATTTACTAAAGTTGAGTCTACAGTTCAAAAAAGATAACGTTCATTCAATAAAAGTCCAATTAATAAGTCATCGGAGGTTCTTTCAGTCAAGCGCTGTCAAACTTCGCAGTATTAAAAACACAAATATTAAATAAACAAACATCACACACTTGCTGCACAGGTTCGGTTTTGACTTGATTTTATTCGCTAGAATAGTTCTAATTTCACATTCAAGTGTATGAAAAATAACACGATTACACCAATATAAACGTTGATAATAAAACGTGCATGAGAACCACGTTACTGCTTTTTATAGCAGATATTTCACATAAACTGATAGTTGGCAAAGATCTTCATACTATGGTTAAATTTATACTATCACTTAATAGTCTCATCACAACACACAACTGATCTGCCGTCACTTTATAATTTTAATGATTTTTCAAAGCTGAATAATGAACTTACGATAGTTCGCATATTGCAGTGCACAGTTAACAACTGATGTCCGACTACTGAGAAGGGAACATTTTATAGACCTCACATGGTGAGGTATGACGCACATCCCCAAAGGCGGAGTTTATTCTCCATGTTTGATGGAAATAATGCAACATTCATGTTCTCTCTACGCCATGTTCTCTCTGATGACCAGTTTCCGGCTACATTTGGGTCTCCAGTAGGAATAGAAATTAAAATTTAAAAACATTTGTTTGCAGATAAATAATTTTGAATTTAATTTTACTCAGGTGTTAACGAGCACGTAGACTTTTCCTGATTTTCCAATTTTTTATGGTAAACTCGACGTGATCAAAAAGAAAAGAATCTTGAATGAGCTTCAAATGTAAACAATTTTCATGTAAACAAGTTCAAGTTCGCAACTGTGTCCTTTAAATTTACGTTGGATAAATGTGAATAGTAAGATAATGTGTGTTCTTTCCACATAACGCCTTTGTGTAATACCTTTCGAATTGACGCTAACTGTGCTTTCACAATTGGATTATTTAGTTTTTTACTGATGGTATTGCACGAGCGGCAACAAAAACAAAAGAAAACTAATTTCAGAGAAAATATCCTCTCAGTAACAACGAATGGTGGGAAGGACGCCTATCTATTTTCATTGCAGGTTGTATATGACGATGCCGTTTTGATCCCCCATGATCATTGATGAACATCAGATGCATATTAGTTACACGTCTAATGGCACTATAGTTGATTAAACATTTATGTCTTCATTAAAAAAATGCGAGGCTTTCCTAATTTAGAAAGTATGCTGTTGCACTGAAGGATGTGTTTTCCTGTTGAAGGTCAAAAACATTCGGTCTATTTAAGAAAATGACAGGACAATTTTTTGGCTTTAGATTTAAACATTTTCTTGTATTATTTATGCTCTTTTGTGACTACCTGCTGGATATAAAGATTTAGGAAATGCGGACACCACATATAAGGCATGCTCAATTAACTGCGAAAATTAAAATTCGGCCATGACGTTGATCACTGAATGAATTCTGGGTACTCTATTTTACTTCCATTTCATTTACTTGATGTATGTATATACCCATTACGTTGTTGCAATGATACCTTTCCCCTGAAATAAACCTCTACGGCAGCTTCTAGCACTCACTCCTGGCTGGACAGCGTTTACGTTTTTCACTTCTGTTGTTGGATTGTTACCTCTGTGGAGTTCATATAGCATGCAATCACGCATTTGATTCTTTTTGAAACTTTTTTTTTCTATTCGCTATAGATGTGTTTAAAGTATCAACTGGGGTAAATTCAATAAAATGTGAAGTTTTTCTGCATATTCGGAATCTGATCTGGCCTTGAAAAAATCTGAAAATTAGTCCTAACAGCTGTTTGAACTTATTCATTTGTTCTAAAGTTTGGTGACAAAAGAGGGCAGAACTTTCTGGTACCCCTAACATTTTTTTCTGTAACATAGAGCTCTGAGAGCTGCCAGATGATGGTTACAATTTTTCACCAAATAAAATTCTGCTTTTACTTGAATGGAAGCCAAATGTTAGCTATAACGCACTTCAAACTTGACAATCTAATTGTAATATGCGAGAATAATGATTGAACAAATTATTGCATCATTTCCAGCCATCTAGAGAATCCCTTTTGATCGATTCATTCCCTTTGTTCCTAAAGACAGAATTGAGGGTAGACAATATTTCCAACTCATGAGATCATCAAGGGCAGCCAGTCAAGGCTCTGTGTACGTGTATGTATAAAATTTTCCCTTTAGGCCTCGTTTAAGTCGTATGGAAATATTTTCTAGTAATCATTCACAAATCTCGATAGAGATGCAGGAGAATTATTACGGCTAAGTTTTAAATTTATTTTGAAAAGACATAAATACGTTAGCTCTCTTTCTGCCTCTCCTCCTGCATCGAGAAACCTTCTAAAAACAATAAAAAACACTTTACATTCAAAGAAATAAAGTACAAATCGAACAGCAAAATGAATTAACCCAAGACGGTGCTTAATGTCGACATTACTCTTGCGGAGTGATTTGTTTGCAGCAAAAAATGGAAAACCTTCCTAACGTCTCGAAAATAAGCTGAAGTTTGGAGATCTTTTCCCTTCGGATCAAAAACTTGGTAAATCGTGTCTATGGATCAACTTCGAATAAAGGCTCCATGAGCCAATTGACGTACCTAATCAATTAAACTAATAAAAGTAGTGTGCGGGGCGAGCGACAGGCGTACGAAGAATAAGTGAGCTGCGCTTGCTGGCATTTATTCTCTGAGGTCAATTTTGTGGGCGGATTTTTCACGGATGCTACAGGCTAAACTCTGTAGGAGCAAAAGATTTACAACAGGAAAATTATAACTGTTCTAATTTGCTTAATGAGAAAGTACGATTTATAAGTACAGTGTAAGGTGCGTGCATAGTGTTCTTCTACTGTGTACGCACAGTGTAGGTATACAGTGTCCATAGTCAATGTTTGTTAACGGTGTTCGTATACTGTGTACGTATATGGTATTCGTGTGAATGTTCGAATGCAGAAAATGTGGCAATTGCCGTTTGTGCTCATTTGTGCTTGTTCATGAAAATCGTGCCATTTTTTCAGTGTCTGGTTATGGATTTTTTACCAACTTGATTCCAAGCTCTGCCTTAATATATGTGTGTAGTTTGTAATTAATGGTTGCTGATGATTTTTGATTTAGAACGAGGTCTGTAAAATACTTTCACTTTTAAACAACGCATATACATCAGGAAAATTCACTTCTATCGCCTTTTCAAACAAGTACGACCAAAATATGCTGGCAAAAACACTTCTATCACACGCGGGGAAAATATTTTCATTTATGAACACATGCTATTGCACATGCGAGCGCCAAACACCCCTGGTCGGCGTCTTTTGGTCGTAATTTGTTGACTTATGCAAGTATCGAAATTGTTTACATTAGTGCATTCGATGGTGCATACATGTTGAGCTTAGAACTATCACACTTTGTGTTTACGTAGTCATTCACATTTAACTTTTGTCGCAGCATTCAAATCATTCAAAAAATGATGTTTGATGATTCATCCCTTTCTTTGTTACAGATAAGCATTTGAGAAACGAGATTCTCTGCTCTTAGAAACTGTAACTGGCCTGACTGTGGAGTTTAGAATTTCAACGCTGATTTTGAGTACTTCTCGACTAAGTTGAGGAAATGCTACATTTTGACATCATTTTGATCTATCTATGTATATCGGGCATGCTGAAGTACCGGACAAGAAAAGAAGCGATTGATGCAGCTGACAGGTATTTCAACAAAAATCAAAATTCGAATAAAGTATTTCAAGGAAAATGCATCTGTTCGGATCAAGGTTCCATGGATATTGCGTTAACTCGTGACGTTTGAAAAGTTCTTTTTGGAGCACAATTTTGCCAGTGACTTTTACAAACTAAATAAAGAAGCCCTGAATGTAATACTCGACAGAAAGCAGAACACCCTGTAGAAAGAAGGTGACCACTTCAACGGTTTTCGCTCACAGATATAATCCTACCTTACGTTAGTGATAGAAATTTAAAATGTAATGGGGAAATAAAACGATATTTTTTCAAATGTATTCTGTTTATTTTCGAAATATTTTTATCAAACTACCTAGAAGTATTTCATTGAGGATAAAGCGTCATTATTACTTGAACAAATTTTGTTGGTGGAACTGACAATTCTCATTCAAGTCGTCCTCGAGGGAAGGAACCAAGAGATGTGTCTAGAAAATAATTTCTCCAGGTCTCAATCACGGTAAAATTTACCAACTGATCACTCGGTTGATAATGCTAGGACAAGAGAAAAAAATAGTCATGAAAATTAAAGTCTAACAGCTCATTAGCAACCACCACGTTTGCTCTGAAATATCGCAAGCAAGATAGGAGTTGCTCCTCGAGTAAACCTGGCTTGCTGAATCTCCGACAGCCGTGTCAACATGTATATCTGGCATAGCAAATTCAGGCTTCATATCTTGTTTTCTCTGTGAACTGCAAAAGATGCGCATTCGAGAGAATCAAACGAGAGAACTTTGTTAGATTTTGCTAGCGGTTGAGTCACTGAATGGACCACGAATGTACGACTGCCTACAAAACGAACGTGGACTGCATGCACAGTAGGAAGTTGTGTTGGACGCAGTATGAATGTTTTGCTACCACATCACGGACATGGTTATATCCCAATATGTGGTATAGAAGTTCCTGAATGCTCACCATAATACGCCGGAAATTCACTGCATGCTGTTCGATTATTTTTTAAAACGGAGTACATCATTCAAAATAAAATAAGTTTAACGCTCTATTGTGCTTGTGTTCTTTACTGCACTCTGAAGGTGCGTTTCTTGAGGCATGTATGGAAAGAAAATGAACTCAAATCCAAACGAATATTGTTGAAAATATTTCATTGAAATGCTTGCATTCTGCACCGTAGACTTTATCGAGATATTTCAATTTTTTATTAATGATGAATTCATCTCAACAATTAACCTGAATTATTCACTGTACTAAAATCATTGTCTGATTACCTACCAATCTTGCAAAATACATCTGAAAGTTAGGTTCGGGTCCCAAAGGAAGAATTTCAAAAACTCTTTAATCAGTCATAACAATACGTGCACGAATTAACTAACTTGTGCTTCCATTGATTTGTTATGCTAACATTATACGTTGTCGTAGGAATATAGCCAACAATAAAAGTAAATTAGCAACTTTATGTGCCAATCGTTCTAATGGTTTTTTCTTGGAAATTATCAAGAACACTAAAACTGCTTTGTTGTCAGATATTGCGGGCTTAAATTTCATTTAAAATAGACAAAACATAGAAATTTAGACGAGAGAAACAAGCACGTATAGTAGCCAACTAGTGAACTTTTGCTGACGACTGCGCTACTACGACATTGTAACATATTTGAAAATTTAGCCACTACAACTCTGCAGCCTTGCAGGTACCCTTTTCTAATGATGTCCTTAGTCACTTATGTTGAACTGCTGGTCAGTCATCGCCCGCGCCATCAACGTAGTGAAGACGATGATAACCAGCTTTTATAATGTTATCGCTGAGCTGAATTTCCCCTTCGAATTTTCAGCAAGTGGCGGAGTCCTGTCGCCACCCACCTGGAGTTGATAAATTTTTTGCTAATGCTGATTCCCTTATAATTCATCCTCCCATAAATCCACAAATTGATAACAGTTACGTTACGCTGCAGTTGTATGAAAATGTCCTTTTTTTCTGATAAACCTATTTAATTTGAACAAAAATGATATTCATATATAAAACAACAGTGAATTTTTAATATTCTTTTCCATTCCCTGTTTGCCTTTTGGAAGAAGAACTAAGTTGAGGTTGGCAACAAAAGCATTTCCGCATTGATGTAAATTAATGAGATATAGAAACAGAATTAAATGAAAGCTTGAAGAAAGTCTCTGACGTTCGAAAACACTCAAGATGGTGTCGCCACCCTCGCATATTGGTTACAATAAAACGATTGAAACATAACTAACAACGCATACAACATCACTTTTGTTCTATGTCCTCAAGAAGCGACAACGCTCAATGCTTTTTCTAATTACTTGCCTCCCGTTCGGCCAAGTGTTGGATCTACATGGCGTTGATCACAATAGTACATGCCACTCCCAGGTTGCAATGACAAGATAATCCCTCTGTTAAATCCCACCTTATATACGACCCCAGACCCTTATTCTAGTTCCTTCTGAAAAGACCGAAGCCTATTCCCGCGCTTTGAATACCCCTCGAGAAGCTCTCAACATTTATTTGTGTGAACATTTAAATTTTCCGAACAAAGCCATTACCCTTATCTCTTAGTGTCGTAATTTAGATTTGATTAATTAAGATTTGAATTTATATCGTTCACAATCCAAAGTTAAATTCAGGAAGCATCCCAGTGTTTTCTCCTTACGCAACCCCCAACGTACGCCACTCTATGCCATGAAGTTTCTTTCATCCCGTCTCCCAGCGAACAGCACAGTATTGCGCCGTTCTTCTCGCCCTTTTTGCAATAGTTTCAGTCACTGCAGCATCGCTGCTGCCTAGCAGCATTTCAGCACTGCAGCATCGCGGCTGCCTAGCAGCGTTGCAGCACTGCGCTCCTTACACCCTTCAGACCTGCACCCCTACTACTGCCCTTCAGCCCTGCTCCTCTACTACTGCCCTTCAGCCCTGCACCCCTACTACTGCCCTTCAGCCCTGCGCCCCTACTACTGCCCTTCAGCCCTGC